>JAFEMH010004886.1:165000-187611 GCA_022495995.1 Adenophora triphylla var. japonica | reverse complement strand
TCTCCATAAAAAATGAGATAATGATTGGGATATTTGTCGGGAATATTTGACAGGGGATATTTGTCGGGTAAATGCACAAATATGCTAAAGGGGATAATACCGAGGAATAATAATAGTATTCTGACCAAACATATCAATCATGAATCTACAAGATCATTGCTATCCTTTTATGACGTCATTCTACTTATATAGGAACATTCGTTATGTCACAAGGAATCAGCTGAAGATATGAAACTAACTTAGCAGATTGTTCCGATCCTCAACCCACAAATTAAACCTTTTCATTTTCCTTTTACAGGCAATTGCACCCGAGCACAAAAGCCTTATAACTTATAGGCATGGCAATGTTAGACTCCCTCATATCACTGTATTAATAAATTCAGAATCTAAAACTTTAACAAGTACAATTCACAAGATTAGAAAACTTATCAAAAAATTAGCATCAATTGATTTCCATCATCAACAATTCATGTAGTTGTAAAGCTCTATAGTTGATACCCAAGACCAACAAATTCAGGAGAAAAAATAAAAAAAAATTAGCAGCAATTGATTTCTATCATCACCAAAATAACTATAAAATCCAAACTTGAAGAATCCCCTTTAACACATGCTAAAATTGCACTTTTCTTTTTTATATTCATTTCCATAAAATTTTCCAAACATATAACTGAGTTAACAGCAAGACAATACATATTACCTTGGCAAGTTGACCAAAAAGTTACATCAATCTACCAGCTCCAAGGCTTTTATTGCATCGACGACAACAATGCATGTCAAAATAAAATAAAAAAATTTATAGACATATTTATTTGTTGTAAAAGCGAAATGAGGATCAAAACATAGTAATTCACATTAAGAATTGCACACATGTGGAGGAAGGTGATTATTTTTTTAGATACAAATTAAGAAGATATAAAATACCTCATTTCATTTGCAGAGTTTAAGGATGACCCAAAATTTATGTTTTTCCCAAAATATTTGGCATAGAATTGTGGCAGGTAATTTTTGCAACAATAATTACTTGCTTTACTTATAACACAATTTCCATCATTGATCCTTGATGATTGAGATCATGTGCTTTTGCAGGCTGAGAAGGCTGCTTTTACGAAGGTTCAAAAAGAAACAAGAGGTAGAGGTATTGCTCTTTATATTTGTTGCTTAACTGTTTTTAATTTTTAATAAATATGTATCTATATTTTTCTAATCCTATATCTTAACCCTAATTGTGTTCCCCTTGTCAGGAATCAAAGGAAAATCTAAAAGATACTGAGGCCAAAGATGACGGTGAAGCTGAAGATGTAGCAGGAGACGATGTTGATACTGACAAGGAAGATGGTGGTGCCAATGAAGAATATTTCATTTTGAGGACTTCCTACGAACAGTTTGCTTTGAAGCCATTTTACAAGAATCCCTTTTCCTGGTTTCAATGGGTACTAAACACTTTGTTGTAGTAGGTAAATCTCACCCACTACATGTATTCTCTTATTCACCTTGCATTATTCATTGAAATATGGGCTGATTATATTACTATCTTCAATTCTTATCAAAATGAATGTTAAAAAAATTAAAATTTACTTTTGTTCAATTACAAATTTGAAATATTTTAGGATATTTATTTTGGGAGTAAGAAAATATATTAAATATTTTTTTTGTAGCATACAAAATATACCATTTGGCATTTCAAGCCTTGAAAATGGAGATAGAAAACCAACTTGAATGTTATTTGTGTTTGCACTTAATTGGCTAATTTTTTAGTTGTTTCCCCTCATTTTTCTAAGTTATACGTGGGCAGAACTTCCGATGATGTATTAGACTTTTTGCATGGCTTTCACTTGTCAACCATATCTCACTATCATATGTTTGGATAGAGAACCAACCGGGCTAGATTTCGGAGCAAAAGGGAGAAAAATCGTCGGAGCTTCTGGAGGCATGGGCGACCGCCCAGGTGGTGTTGGGCGACCGCCCACATGCACAGTAGGTTTGTCGTGGTTATTCATCTTCATGGGCGACCGCGCAGCTGGTGAAGGGCGACCGCGCACATGGACAGAAGGTTTTGGCTCGGAGGATTTTTGGCTTGGGCGACCGCCCATGGGCAATTGGGCGACCGCCCACGTGTCGGGGTGGAAAAATTCTGGGCTCATTTTTTAAGCATTTTTTCGGGTTTCCTTGTCCATCTAGGGTTTGGTTTGATGCCCTAGCACATATTTAAGCATAGTTCCGCCCCCTAAACTCATTGTAACCACAAATCACGTATTATAGTGCAAGATCCTGGCTTGGTAGTGCCCCCAGACGTAGCCAAACATTGGTGAACTGGGCTAATAATTTCTTGTGTTCTTCTTTGTGCTTTATTTCTTGTGTTCTGTTTGTGTGCTCTAATCATTCTTGTAGGTTTGCTTGGTAGTGGAGGGCCATATTGACAACAACTGGTATCAGAGCTCTTGGTTTCAAGATCAAGGGAGTTGTCAAGCAATCAAGAATGGGCAAGGACAAACAGGCGATTGAGAAATTCGATGGGTCTGACTACGGATATTGGAGGATGCAGATTGAGGATCTCTTGTACTACAAGGATCTCTATAAGCCTCTGAAGGGTGTCAAACCGGAAGAAGAAGATCAGGAAGAATGGGAACTCATGGATCGGAAAGCCCTAGGGGTGGTCAGATCTACTTTGTCAAAGTGGATTGCAAAGACTACCAAGAAGGCGACAACCACCAAGGAGCTATTGGATTATCTTACTGAGAGATTTGAAACTCCATCTGCTGCAAATAAGGTTGATTTGATACGCAAGATGGGTAGTCTCAAGATGCAAGAGGGAGGATCCTTGGCTAAGCACATCGATGAGTTTATGGATGTTATAGACTCATTGACTGCGGTGGAGATCAAGTTCGATGATGAGGTTCATGCGTGCTTGTTGCTAGCATCTTTACCAGCAAGTTGGAGCGGAACAGTGACGAGCTGATCAATGCTTCACGAGTAAGAAGAAATTGAAGTATGATGATGTTAAAGACTTTCTTTTGGCCGAAGAAAATCGCATGAAGAAGTTGGGGACATCGAGTGCTTCGGGATCGGCTTTAGCTACTACTAGCAAGGGGAAGCCGGGTACTAGCAAACAAGGGAGAACCGAATCTAGGGAGAACGTGGTGAGTGGTAAGGGAAAGACCAGGGAGACCAAAGACAAACCAAAGGTTGCAAAGGGATCTGTTCAGTGCTATCATTGTAAGGAATTGGGACACTACAAGAGGGATTGTCCAAATCGTAAGGGCAATTCAGTGAATGTGACAGTCGAAGGTGACGATTTATTGGTTCTGAGTGTTAGTAGTGCACTAGAATCATGGGTGCTGGATTCGGGGGCATCATTCCACTCTTGCGGGCATAAAGAAGAGATGGAGAATTACACTTCCGGTGATTTCGGTAAGGTCTATCTGGCGGATGGTGAGCCTTTGGAAATCAAGGGGAAGGGGGATGTCAGAATAGGAGCATCGGACGGGAAGGTCTTACATCTGAACGGGGTCAGGCACATTCCGGGTTTGAAAAAGAACCTACTATCAGTTGGGCAGTTGGACGAAGAAGGTTACAAGGTAACATTTGGCTGCAGAAACTGGGTTATTACCAAGGAGGATTGTGAGATCGCTCAGGGTAATAAGGAGGGGACTTTGTATTTAGCGAATAACATCAAGGATAGTATTGCGGTGGCGGCAGCCAAGGGTGATACGGATTTGTGGCACTGTCGATTGGGTCACATGGGTGAGACGGGGATGAAGGTACTTTGTTCAAAGGGACTACTACCGGGTTTGAAGACAGTCAACGTGGGGATCTGGGAAGATTGTATGTTTGGCAAACAGGGGAGAAATAATTTCTCGAGGACAGGTAGGGGTTTGAGGGAAGCAAAGTTAGAACTTGTTCACACTGATTTGTGGGGACCATCTCCGGTAACTTCTCTTGGTGGTGCGTCATATTACATGACTGTTATTGATGATTCTACAAGGAAGGTCTGGGTTTATTTCTTGAAGGGGAAAGATGAAGCTTTTGAGGTGTTCAAGAAGTGGAGGGCCTTGGTGGAGAATCAGACGGGACTTAAGCTTAAGTGCTTGAGATCAGATAATGGTGGGGAGTATGAGCTTGGTGAGTTTAGGGAATATTGCGCTGCAAATGGTATTCGTATGGAGAAGACACCAAAGCGCACACCACAACTCAATGGGGTTGCAGAGAGGATGAACAGAACATTGAATGACCGGGCTAGAAGTATGATATTGAAGTGTGGACTTCCGAAGACGTTTTGGGCATATGCAGTTGACATGGCAGCTTTCTTGATCAATCGGGGACCATCGGTACCATTGGAGAATGGAATTCAAGAGGAAGCTTGGAGTGGCAAGCAGGTAAATCTGTCCTTTCTTCGCATATTTGGCTGCGTTTCTTATGTTCATATAGACTCTGCTGATAGAACTAAATTGGATGCAAAATCTGTTAAGTGTACGTTTATTGGGTATGGCGGGGATGACTTCGGGTATAAGTTTTGGGATGACCAAAACCATAAAATTATTCGTAGTCGAGATGTGGTATTCAATGAACAGGTATTGTACAAGGACAGAAAGGGGGCATCTGATGGCATTAGTTCGGAACCGGAGATTGTAGAGGTGGATATTTCAGACTCGGGTGGGAGCAGAACAGTTCAT
Organism: Adenophora triphylla var. japonica; assembly: GCA_022495995.1. Taxonomy (NCBI): domain Eukaryota; kingdom Viridiplantae; phylum Streptophyta; class Magnoliopsida; order Asterales; family Campanulaceae; genus Adenophora; species Adenophora triphylla. The sequence continues at coordinate 182,941 of JAFEMH010004886.1, read as the reverse complement.
GTTGACCATGGTCAGGAGGTCACTGATGATGAACCACATACTCCAGAATCGGATATTCCGCTGCGTAGATCCAGCAGGTTGCGTGGATCGCCTGACAGGTATACTCCTTCCAACTATTATTTGCTGTTGACAGATAATGGGGAATCGGAATGTTATGCGGAGGCTATTCGTAGTGCACTTTGTAACAAGTGGAAAGCTGCGATAGATGATGAGATGGACTCATTGAAGGCCAACAAAACTTGGGAGTTGACTGAACTACCTAAGGGGAAGAAGGCACTGCATAACAAGTGGGTTTACAGGATCAAGGAGGAAGCAGACGGCAGCAAGCGTTACAAGGCAAGATTGGTTGTAAAAGGGTTTCAACAAAAGTATGGTATTGACTACACCGAGGTATTCACTCCGGTTATGAAGATGACCACTATCAGAATGGTTCTGGGGATAGTAGTGGCGGACAACTTGTTGCTTGAACAGATGGATGTGAAGACAGCCTTTCTTCATGGGGACTTGGAGGAAGAAATTTACATGGTACAGCCAGAGGGATACTTGTCTAAGGGTAGCGAGGAGCTGGTTTGCAGATTGACTAAGAGCTTGTATGGCCTTAAACAAGCTTCTAGGCAGTGGTACAGAAAGTTTGATGGGTTCATGCACGACATTGATTTCATCAGATGTGAGGCGGATCATTGTTGCTACTTCAAGAACACGGACAATGGGTACATAATCTTGTTGTTATATGTGGACGACATGCTAATAGCGGGCTCTAGCAGTAGAGAGGTAAACAGATTGAAGGCTCAGTTGTCAGAACGGTTCGAGAAGAAGGATTTGGGAGAGGCCAGAAAAATCTTGGGCATGCGGATTGACCGGGATAGGGAGTCGGGTAAGTTGGTTCTTTCACAAGCAGAATACGTTGAGAAAATCTTGACAAGGTTTTGTATGGAAGAGGCGAAGCCAACAGGAACACCATTGGGTATGCACTTCAAACTATCCGAGAAGGACTCACCTATGGGCAAGGAGGAGCGTGACAAGATGGAGAGAACTCCAAATGCTCCAGCAGTGGGGAGTCTCATGTATGCAATGGTGTGTACAAGGCCGAACATTGCACATGCGGTGGGAGTAGTCAGCCAGTTTATGGGCAATCCAGGAAAGCAACATTGGGAAGCGGTTAAATAGATCCTGCGTTACTTGAAGGGTACTGCTGGTAAGGCTCTGTGTTTCTCAAGCAAGGAGGTCGTGTTAGCGGGTTATGTTGATGCGGACTTGGCATCAAGTGATCTTGATAAGAGGAGAAGTACTATGAGTTATGTGTTCACATTGGGTGGTACGGCAATCTCCTGGGCTTCTAAATTGCAGAAGATCGTGGCTCAGTCGACTGCAGAAGCAGAATATGTAGCAATGACAGAAGCAAGTAAAGAGATGGTATGGCTGCAGAACTTCTTGGGTGAACTTGGGAAGACGCGAAGTGGTAACGTTCTCTACAGCGACAGTCAGAGTGCAATACATTTGGCTAGGAATCCGGCATTTCATTCGAGGACGAAACACATTGAACTGAGGTTTCACTACATCAGACATCTCTTGGAGAAGAAGATCTTAAGGCTAGAGAAGATATTGGGATCGGAGAATCCGGCTGACATGTTGACAAAGGTTGTGAACCTTGATAAATTGAAGTTGTACAAAGCTTCAATTGGGCTTGGAGAATAGAAGAGGAGAATGGCACTACCATGATAGAGGTGAGCACTAGGAGGACACCAACGATGAGTTGAAGAACGGATACGGGGCTTATATGTGTGGTTGATCTCTAGGTGGGAGATTGTTGGGATAGAGAACCAACCGGGCTAGATTTCGGAGCAAAAGGGAGAAAAATCGTCGGAGCTTCTGGAGGCATGGGCGACCGCCGAGGTGGTGTTGGGCGACCGCCCACATGCACAGTAGGTTTGTCGTGGTTATTCATCTTCATGGGCAACCGCGCAGCTGGTGAAGGGCGACCGCGCACATGGACTGAAGGTTTTGGCTCGGAGGATTTTTGGCTTGGGCGACCGCCCATGGGCAATTGGGCGACCGCCCACGTGTCGGGGTGGAAAAATTATGGGCCCATTTTTTAGGCATTTTTTCGGGTTTCCTTGTCCATCTAGGGTTTGGTTTGATGCCCTAGCACATATTTAAGAATAGTTCTACCCCCTAAACTCATTGTAACCACAAATCACATATTATAGTGCAAGATCCTCGCTTGGTAGTGCCCCCAGACGTAGCCAAACATTGGTGAACTGGGTTAATAATTTCTTGTGTTCTTCTTTGTGCTTTATTTCTTGTGTTCTGTTTGTGTGCTCTAATCATTCTTGTAGGTTTGCTTGGTAGTGGAGGGCCATATTGAGAACATCATATTCATAAACTTTTTCCCACTCACAATAATTTTGAATATTATTATTTACACTTTAATACTTATGCTCAACAATAACTGTGCACATTAAACTGGAACAAAAGAAGTAAGGTTGGAGGTGTATTGTGCAACATATATATATATATATATATATATATATATATATATATATATATATATATATTATAATTAAGAAAATCAGAAACATATTATATTTTTATATGTGCCATGTGAAATTTTACATGAAATTCTATTTGTAGTTCATTGAAAATATTATTTTTGGAATAATACTCAATTAAAAAAATTGGCACAATTGGATATTTTAATTGGGGTTAGTCAAACGAGTTAAAAAATGAGATTTGCATTTTTAATTCATCATGTGCACTATACATAACTAATTAAAAGAAAGAGGTTTTTAGTCGGATAATTAATCCACTAAGAATTTATTGAAATTACGTAAATCAAGTATACATTTTTTATTCAATATAAACGTTGCATATTATTTATTTATTAACTTGATTGAATTTTGATAAAAAAATTGTGTAAGTGAGGGACAATGGCAGGTCAAGAATGAAAGGTAACTCTGCACGCCGAAAAGTGAACCGCAAGATTTGGCTCACCGTATCTCGCATGAAAGAATGACAAAGAAAAGTGCCTTGAATAATTAGCGTCAATATGCCCATCGAATTTAGACGAGTTACTCACTAGTATTAATAAAGGAGAGAGAATTAGTGGAGTTGGTATTGTGAGTTTGAAAAGTAAAATTAGGAGAGAGAATGAGTGGGATGAATAGCAAGGGGACTGTTGTTGTGTGTATGACAAGTGGGTCTCATTAAATTTAAAAATAATATGAACTTGCCATTTTGGGATGTCCTAAGTCGAATGGAAAGCCCTAAAAGACAAATTATTCTAAGTTGGATGGGATAGAGGGAGTATATTGGTGTATAGTAATCCCAGGTCCTGGGTTAGCTCAGTTTCTATTGGTCGGCAATCTTTGCCTTTAATTTTTAAATCTACCGCCTATATTTCTATAGGTCAATTTCATCCAAACTCTGCCTTTTTGTATCTCAACCGCCACGTTTGCCGGTTAGATATTGATTGTATCCCAAATCTCAGTCTTGCATTTAATTATTTCTTAGCTATATGCTCTGAAAAAGAAAAGTTAGATGCTAAAAATATACCCACTATATGATTTAAAGCAGACACATAATTTATTTATATATGATAATTTATTTATTTTTAGAAATAAGACTATTTGTTTGGCAGGAATGAAAGAAATCAAGAGAGAAGAAATTAGTCTCCATGAGTTACAACAAATAAACTAAGTTACAAACTAATTTCATATTGTAAATGTCATGTTTTGAAATTGACTTCAATTATATATCAAGAAATTTTATTAGTTAGTTATTGTGCTAGCATATATGAGCAAAACTATACAAATATTATGTTACTAAAGTAATGATGAGTACATATCAATGGTGACTTTGTTTTATTATATAATCATTGAGATTATTCAAATCATTTTGTTAAGTGTTAAGTTCGAGTTTCGATTATCTTTAGATGTATGTGGTTGTTATTATCAAACAAATTCAAGTCTTAAAATTTAGCACTTAATGATTTCAGTTTTATATTTTCAGTTCTACATTTTCAAAACTTAATATTCAGTTTAACCAAACAGTGGCTTAAAAAAAACTTAAAAGGTAAAAGTTGGTCATTTTGATATTAATTTTGTCACAAATTTCTCTACCACAATTTTAAAAAATAAAATATAAAGGGATACAACTTACAAGTAGGGGTTATTTCTCTAAGGTCCCTCACGAGCTCTCTATTTTTTTAACAAGAGAGACATTCTTAAATAACCTAGTCAAATCCATACGGGAAACAATATTCCTTAAGAACCCCTAGTTAGTATTATTATTATAGTAAATGCCTAAAATAACTATACCAAAACCCTAACAATCACACTCTCCCTCTCAATCCCTCGTTCACACGCCCTTTTTACATTCTCTCAATTCTCAATTGGAAGCTTCCTTCATCTCTCTTTCCAATACTCCTACCATTTTCAAATTATAGATACTATGAATTCATCACGAAAAGATTCATCGGAAGCAACCATCGTAATCCTCTCTGTCACTAATCAAATTAACATCAACAAACTTAATCCACTTGCCCAATGTCAAATTTTGCCATTATTATGGGGATATATTTTTCCACAATGGTCGACTATTGATGAAATTCCAGGTCTGCCATATCAAGACTCGGTGGTTGACCATTATTAAAATTTATTTAATAAAGTCAAAATAAATTATGAGAGTTCAACTCTCGATTGAGCTGATAGCTTGGTATCCAAACTGTATCAATCATTGTGATCCTCATTGTGTACAAAATTCATGCTAGGATCTACCGAGCAGGTATGGGATCTAACAGTTAAGGGTGTAAATGGTTTGGTTTAGGCCAATTTAAGGACCGAACCACTAGTCATCGGTTTAGAAAAATCTCAAACTGAATCGAACCATGAAAAAATTCAAACCGAACCAAACCACCATGGTTTGGTTCGAACCGCAGTTTGATTTTACGGTCCGAAGCGTGGTTTAAACCACAGTTCAAACCACGGTTCAAACCATGAAATAGAACACGACATAAACCATTAATTAGAACATAGTTTCAAACTACACAATTAAAGTCATGTTTGTTTGAATTTTCCAGACATAGCATCATGAAGAGATTCAAAATTTAAATGAAATTGTGCTTCAATGTTTATGATAACAACAAGTCATTTGAGTACTTGTAATGGTATGTGCTAAAAAGTGAATTAACATTATTACAGGAAGATTAACCAAAAGAAAAAAAGGGTTATGGGCTAAAACCCATTAATAAAATTAGAGATTTTCAAATCTAAATGTGAGGTGGAGATGAAAGATATGCATATCTATGGTTAATAATGAACGGTTTGGTGGTTCGGTCTCGCGGCCGTCTCGAACCGTGGTTTGGGGGTCCAGACCGCAGACCAAACCGAACCACACGGTTTGACAATTTTTGAAACCGAACCAAACCACTATTGCTTGAAAACCGAACTAAACCACGTGGTTTGCTTTGGTTCAATTCCGAACCGCTGTTTGGACCCGGTCTTTAAAAGTCCGTTATTAGTTTCTTTAACGATTTGTGTTATTTCAATAAGTTAAGGGAATGAAGACAGCTGGAACAAGAAAGGACATGGAGAGAGAAGAGAGCTCTTGGATTGACTCTCTAAGAGTTGAAATGCATCATGGTTGTGAGTGTTTTTTTTTTGTTGCTATTATTTGCTTTTGATGAAAAAAATAAGTTTATTAATTGTGTATAATCATTGATATTTCAATTTTCTCTTACGTTTTTTTTTAAATTAATGGTTTTTGATTGTAAATTTGAGTTTGATAATTGAACTGTAAAGAATAAAAGTGAGTCTCGATTATCATTGTCAATCTTAGACTAAGAGTACTAGGAAATATGTGATTTGGCAACTGCGTGATCTCTAAAAACGTGATTAATGATTTGACGTGTGGTATTTTTATATGAAACTCTTTTATAACATTTTGAAAGTAGTGTGTCCTCTTATAGCAATGTAATTGGGCTCAAGAACCATAAGTCACTTTCCCTATTGATATTAGTCCCTGCACATTTAGGCAAATGTGAGATCCACATCAGGTATCTAATACCCAAGAACTAGAGGTAGAAAGTAAAATATCTATCACATAGATACCTAAAGTCATGGCAATCTCATTACCCTTCTTCTTCAGTCCTTCCTGATAAAGCTTGCAGTTATGCCTCCAATGCCCAGTTTCCTTGCAATGGTAGCACACCGCATCCTTTTGGGATTTGGGTTTAGGCTTCTCAGCAACGGCAACCTTTGCCTCCGGTTTAGCAACTTTTGCTTTAACCTTGGGTTTGAACCCCTTTCCTTTATTCACCATCAACACTTGATTGGTTTTCTTGGTAATATTGTTCTCCGCATTCTTTAGCATCCCATTCATGTTATAATTCAGAACAAACTGATTATAACTTTCAGGGAGTGAATGCAATATCATATCCGTAGCCAGCTCTAACTGGATAGGATATCCAAGCCTCTCAAGGTGTTCGAGGTGACCCTTCATTTTCAACACATGAGGCCCAATAGGTTGTCCTTCAATCATCTTGCATGAATGAAGAGCCTTCATAGTGTCAAACCTTTCCGTACGTGCTTGCAACTGGAACATTTCCTTCAAATGATTTCCCAAATCATAACCTTCCATGTGTACAAGGTCCTTCTGAAGGGCCTTACACATGGTAGCAAGCATCAAACAACCAACATCAATAGAATCATCCACATGTTTCTTATGTTGGTCCTTTTCAGCTTTAGTTGCATTAGCCGCAGGCTCGGGTGGAACGGGTCCATCAAGAATGTACAACTTCCTTTCCTGTTTGAGAACAATTCCCAAACTGCGGATCCAATCCACATAGTTGTTGCCATTCTCCTCTAACTTGTCCTTCTCAAGGACTGATCGCAGTGACATGTTTTGATTAGTGTTTACAGCCATTGATCTACAAAGATATGCAACTTATAAGTACCAATTCATTTAAGAGATTAATTAACGTATTTCACAAATACTCCCACTAAATTATATAACCTTCTTATACAAACATGCATAATATAATTTAATAGGCTAAGACCCAACTTTAATTTAATTTCAAGTCGGCTATGGCACGACTGCTCAAAATTAAACTAAAAGGTAGATAACATTTATCAATCATATCTATATATGACTCTTAGATCATTATGAGATTATAGACATCATATGTCACATGTTTCAATCTCATCTTATGCCTTAGGCCCAAAACTGTTTTGATAGCCTAATTGAGTTCAACTATGTTAAACGTATAGCAATCACCGTTTGCTCATCTTGATCATACAAAAATAGAATCAATGTACCTCGCTGTGGCGTAGCCTACATGAAACTATCCGTGTACTCACAAGTGTTTAAACATGGGTGGCATAAAACAAACTCAAATTACAAAGAAGGTTCAATTTTTCATGCTTATCAATTACAAGCCAAGGTTGATTCATGAAAACTATATGAGCATAATTATGAACATGGAATGATGCAACACAAATCACATTTGGTCAGTAATTACTAGTACGCGGCCACGTGCTCCAAATTTATCCCACACTTCCATCGAAGTGCCTGTGGGGAAGATCTTGGTGTCCAACCAATATACTAAGTAACACTTCACAAATATCCTAGATTAATCACATTAATCATATTAATGAAATTGACATCCCATAATCTAGATTAATCATATTAATCATATATTTCAATTTCATAATCATGGTATATCAATATATACAATTACTTCACAAGCAAAACTCATACAATTTCACATTCTATATCATACACATCATGAAAATTAACATAATCCCATTATCTAATTATCATGATTTTCTAATATAAACATCATGAACGGGGCTCTGATACCACTGTTGGGTTTCGAGGGTCCATGCGCAGCGGAATAATGCAATAACTCGAAAAACCCCAAGCCCTAGAATCCGTTCTAGATGATTAATTAAGAAAGATGAAATAGAAATACCAACGTTGAGTGCTTTTGTCGTTGATAAACTTGACCCAACTCCAGATTGAATGACCTTGTTAATCCTTGATGAACGAACGGCGAATCACGAACTAAAGATCTTGACGAGCGAAGATCCTCTATGTGTATCCACGCGAAGAACGAACCCTAGAACTCTTCTAGGAGGATTGCTAGATCCCTCGATTGAAACTTCTTTCAATCTATGAAGTGTTATGGAATTGGTGTGATGATTTCAATTCACAATTGAAAAACCTCCCAATTTTGTGTTTCTCTAAACTCAAAATTCGTCACCTGGCTGCTAGGGTAGAAGATGGATAGTATTTATACTTTATAAATATTATACCCTATTAAAAACCCTAAGCAAAAAACGGTTTCAGCACACAGCGGACATGGGCGGTCGCCCACCAAGCCATGGGCGGTCGCCCATGAGTCCAGAGCTTAATCCCATCATTCGAAACCTCATATGGGCGGTCGCTCACAAGGGCATGGGCGGTCGCCCATGAGCACAGTTTCAAATCCCTTATTCGAAATCATACATGGGCGGTCGCCCACACGGGGTTGGGCGGTCGCCCATCAGTACAGTTACTGATGCATAATTTCGAACAACGTGTGAGCGGTTGCCCATAACCATTGAGCGGTCGCCCAAGCCAACCATTGACTTATGGGCGGTCGTCCATGGCATACTTGGGCGGTCGCCCATCACACCAGAATCCTTAATTCCATTTTTGACAATTCGTTCGATGCGTGTGACCCCATAGGACTATACTATGTTGGCAATGAGTCCGATCACATCGATCCTCATAAGACATGAGCGGACTCTAGCAAGCCATCATGCCTACCCAAATAATATAATATCAAGTTCGATTTTCCTACATAGAACATATCACAATCCCATTGTCACACGATGTTATATTGAACATGAGTCATGGTCCACGTCAACTCATATTGTTCAATGCTTTCTCGTTACTAAGTAAATTGATTAATCGAATGATATTAATCACATTAATTCATTCGGGCATGGCCATGCACTACATCAATCTTACTTACGAGTGGCCTAGCAAACATCTCTCTTTACGAGGGACAATTTTCCATCTTGACTTATCATTCTTCCCAACAAGAATCATACCATGCCAATGATAGCCCTTATTGTCATCCGGTTAAAGACAACGTTAAACTATATCAAACATGATATTCATCGAGCGGAAGACGATGATAATCTCAGGTCAAAGGATATCAATGATATGACTATATGAGATTTAATTATGACATTTGACCATGACATAAATCTCATAATGGGTCAAGTCCAGTACCTTGTTCTCTAACAAGTACCCATGAATCTAATGTGCTTCTCCATGCATATAATCATCACATGATTATCCATCAGACTTCATACTAGTGCTTCATAAGTACTAGGGACACGATTATTAAAGCTAAACATGCAAACACATATAATAATCAAAGAAACAATCTCTTATATAAATGAACAATGACATTACATAAAGGTCTATCTCTATAGGCCTAGGGCACTAACACCTACACATACGTCCTTTCCTGCCAGGGTTCTCTTTCATCGGAGAGGGGGCACTATTCTGTCTATGCAGTATTTGAACTGGTATGAGGAGTGTATGGGGGAGACACAGATGGCCATTTTGTGGAGACGGGGTGAGCTGTTGGGCCTTGATTACCCTGACGGCTCGACTTTGAGGAGGACCGAAGCGGCGGCTAACCCTCAGGATTGCACTGGGGATGACATGGCTGATTATGAGGCCAATGCTAGTCGGGCGGCCGATCAAAGCATGGATATGATGACTCGGAGAGAGGCAGCTCGTGATAGAGCTAGGGAAAGGGCTGCGTTGGCAGCTGCAGGCTTGACGGAGGCATCGGGAAGGGTCCCAGAGCCAGGTAGAAGAACTACGTGAATATTCCCTGTGAAGGTGAAGAAAACTCGCCGCGGAAAAGGGAAGGGGAAGAAGGATGAAGGACCAAGTACGAGGGACTAGGTCGAACTTGCTGTCCGGAGTATCCACCCACTATCATTGCACACACATTAATCGATTAATGTTTTATTATTGTTTTGCTAGCGTGTAGCAAGTCAAGAGTTGATCGTGCTTGAACTCATCAAAGATTGTTTAAACCGTTATTAATCTGTAGGTTAATTTAAAGAGTTTTTCGAAACACAAGCGATTGATGCTTATTTGTTTTTTTTTTTTTTGAGACCGAACCAATGATGGCTGCCTACGTTCCCCTTTTACAATTGGACTAAGGGGCTCAGTTCACCGTAGTTTGACACTTTAGGTGATATTTGAGAGAAACAAAGACAAAAGAAGTGCGACCCTATTTTTTACCTGGATCATTGTCGGGAATGTATCCAGTTGGGTATTACTCTTTTAGCACTTTAATTTTACTGAGGGGTGGTTATGGGGAAGGAGAGTTGACTCGTGTTCTTCCTCAAATGAAGTATCTGTAGAGCTTGCTTCCGTTCACGGGGTTAACGAAAGGGTCCCGTCCAAATCTGCTAACTTCATGGCTCCTCCGAAGAAGATTCTTTGTACCACGAACGGGCCTATCCAGGTAGGCTCCCACTTTTCGAGGGGATTGGTCTGCGTAGGAGGCTTTTCCTTTAGTACCAAGTCGCCTTCTCTAATGTCTCGGATCTTGACTTTCTTATCAAATGCTCGGGCCATTCTGCTTTGGTAGGCACGAGTGTGTTCCATGGCTTTCAATCTGCGCTCGTCGAGTAGAGCAAGTTCGTCGTGACGGCTCTGAAGCCATTCGACTTCATTGATTCCGTTTTCCAAGAGGACTCGGAGGGATGGAATTTCCAATTCCACTGGTAACATTGCTTCCATTCCGTAGGTAAGTGCAAAAGGAGTCTCCCCTGTGGCAGTTCTGACTGATGTTCTGTATCGCCAAAGCGCTAGATGTAGCTTCTCGAGCCAATCCCGACCTCTAACGGTCATCTTTCTGATTATCATTGTGAGAGTCTTGTTTGCTACCTCTACTGTACCATTAGTTTGTCGTCTGTAGGGAGAAGACTTGTGGCGTGTAACTCTGAACTCGGTCAACAGTTGGTCACAATCTCCTTCAAAGTGGGTTCTATTGTCGGATATGATCTCGTTGGGCACCCCGTATCTGCACATGATGTTTTTCTTTGATGAAATTGGCCACCTTCTTAGAATTAAGTACTTTGTATGACCTGGCTTCTACCCATTTGGTGAAGTAGTCGACTGCGACTAATATGAACTCGTGACCATTGCTCACTGGCGGAGTGATTTTTCCGATGACGTCGATTCCCCATGTGGCGAAAGGCCATGGCGTAGTCATACAATAGAGCTCGTGAGGAGGGATGTGATTGAGGTTGGAGAACCGTTGACATTTGTCGCAGCTTCTGACGAACTGGATGCAGTATGTTTCCATTGATACCCAATAGTAACCCATACGGAGGAAGATCTATGTCAATGCTCTAGCATTCATGTGCGAACCGCAGGTTCCGTTGTGAACTTCGTTCATTAGCTCGCTGGCTTTTTCTTTATTTACACACCGGAGGAGTGGTCCTTGGTGGCGCTTCTTGTACAACATACCCCCCAGAATGACGAAATGGGATGCCAGGCATTTTAGTGCCATCATGTTTTTGGCTTTGATCCCTTCTTTGTATTTTCCATCTTCATTTGTGAAGGAAGCTTCTCCATTTTTGAGGTACTGGTAGATTTGATTGTACCAGGGTTCGTCGATCGGTTCATGTTCAACTTCGATCTCACAGCAATAAATGGGTGTTTCCCGTCTGCCTATTCTGAGGGGTTTTACTGATTTACCTTCGGGAATTTCGACAAGAGATGCTAGGGTTGCCAGGGCATCTGCGAAGCGGTTCCTGTCTCTTGGCAAATAATTGAAAGTGATGTCCTTGAACTGAGCAATGAGCTCCTCCATGTACGTGTGGTACTTCTGGAGGCCAGAATCTATCGTCTTCCATTTGTTGGACACTTGATTAATGATCAATGCTGAGTCTCCGTATACTTCCAGTTCTGAGATGTTGCGCTCAAGAGCGGCTTCTAGGCTGGCTGCGCAGGCTTCATACTCTACTGCGTTGTTGGTTGTTTCAAAATTCAGTTTGATGGCTATGGGAGTGTGCTCGTCTTTAGGATCGATCAAAAGCATTCCAATACCATTTCCCTTCTTGTTGGCTGCCCCATCGAAGAAGAGTTGCCAGCGGTTTGCGCTGTCGAGTGAAAAGATCCCGTCATCCGGAAACTGCGGATCAGGACCCTTGAGTTCACTGCTTGGGAAGTCTACCGGTGACCATTACCGCCCTTTGTTGATTTTCTTACCATGTACTTGATGTCGAATTCAGCCAAGAAGAATGACCACTTGGCTAGTCTCATTGACAGAGATGGATTGTCGAAGAGATATCTGACGGGGTCCATCTTGGAGACCAGGAGCACTGAATGTGACTGCATGTAGTGTTTCAGTTTCCCGACTACCCATACCAAGGAGGTACAAGTTTTCTCTAATTTTGAGTAGCAGAGTTCACTTCCCTGAATCTTTTGGCTTAAGAAGTAGATTGCATGCTCAACTTTGGAATCTTTCTGTTCTTGTGCCAACATTGCTCCAATTGACGTGTCTGTTACTGTCAGGTACAGGAGGAGTTGCTTATCTTTATGTGGTGGGCACAGGATTGGGGGATTCACCAAGTATGTCTTGATTTTCTAGAAAGCTGACTGGCACTCGGAGTCCCATTTGATTTCGACATTCTTCTTCATCAGCTTCAACATTGGCTCGCAGAGAGATGTCAACTGGTTGATGAAGTGGCTGATGTACTGAAGTCTTCCCATAAAACTTTTCACTTCTGTCAGTGTCTGTGGCGGCTTCATGTCGATGATGGCCTTGATTTTCTTGGGATCAAATTCGATACCTCTTTCTGTAACCATGTACCCCAGTACTTTGCGTCGCTTGACGCTGAAGGTGCACTTTGCAGAGTTCAACCTCATGGAGTGCTTTCTGAGTCTGTTGAAGAAATTTCTCAAATCTATCATGTCATGCATGTCTGATCCTTTGGAGTGGATGATCATGTCATCGACATACACTTCGATTTCCTTGTGAATCATGTCATGGAAGAGGGCTGATGTAGCCCACTGGTAAGTAGCCCCATCATTCTTCAAATCGAACGGCATGATCGTGTAACAGTATGTCCCCCATGGAGTGGTGAAAGCAGTCTTGGCTTGATCTTCCTCGGACATTTTGATCATATTGTATCCAGCAAACCCATCCACGAAGGACTTTACTTTGAAGTTTGCCGTGGTGTCGACTAGCATGTCGATGTTGGGCAGTGGGAAATCATCTTTAGGGCTGACCTTGTTGAGATCTCGAAAATCCACACAGCATCTGACCTTTCCATTGGCCTTGGTGATCGTCACAATGTTGGAGAGCCAGGTCGGGTACTCAATTACTCTGATGAAGCCTACGTGGAGCATTTTCTCAATTTCTTCTTTCACTTGCAGGGACCACTCTGGCTTGATCTTGCGCAATTTCTACTTGATAGGCTTGGATTTTGGATCCAGGGGAATTCAGTGCTCCACAATTGACGGATCGAGTCCTGGCATGTCCTGATATAACCAGGCAAACACGTAAACATACCCTTTGAGGAGAGTTATCAGGGCTTCTTTTACGCACCGGCGAAAGCGCCCACTTGTGTCTCTTTAGGCTCTTGCACTGACCCAGGTTCACTTTAGTCATAACCTCGTCGGCAGCTTGGGCCCGATTGTCCTCTTGGTTTACTACACGCTTGAGAACTTCTTTAATGTATTGTTCGTTTAGTGTGTCTGCTTCTTTATCAAGTGAGTCATTATTAACGTCTTTTAAGTTGTTTGTTAACTTATCAGTTGTTAAAGTGGCAATGAGGGGATAATCCGAAAGGTCAGACTTTTCATTAAATGCAAACGGAAATACATTGTTGGCTACATTATCATAGTCTTCCAGCATGAGGCCATTGGACGACTCAGAGGACTGGACTTTGATAAGGGCCGGCTCGAGGCTAGGAGTTTGAGACCGGGTTTAGGGAGATGTGGGTGCGAGCCCGGCTTGTCTTCCATTTCTGCGGAATGCCCTTGGTCCGGTGAAAGTTACCCGGTTTTTCGGTGGCATTCTTGGATGCTTGATGAGGGTTCTGGGGTCGAGAGGCAGCTTCGCTGTCCCAATCATGGCGATCATGCTATTTTCCGAGCCTGTGTCAATCGGGTTTGGCACCTCCATGACTTCTTCAAAAGACTTTATAGAGCGGGTCCACTTGAGAGCATCTTCTATGAATTCTCGGTTCCTTCGCTTTGGAGTTCTTGTCTCGAATGTGGCCTCGGTGGCCGACCCGAACAGTCTGTTTCTCGTGAAGAGTGTCTCATTTGCTCTTCCATGTGCAGGATTCCTTTGCATGTGTACTCATCTTTGAAGTGTGGTGGCAATTGGTCCAGGTAGAGCTGTGATATCGAGGAACGCTCCCCTTATCGGATTAGCCTTGAGTCCTTTGAAACGCTTGAGGTCCCGTGCTAGCTTTTCCATCCTTTCTGTAGTCTCTGTGCTGACTTTTCCTGCTTCTTTCTCATCTTCATCAGTTCCACTTTCGGTCCCCTCAGTTCTGTGGTCGGTTCATTGTCGGTTCCCTCGGTTCTGTTTGTCGGTTCCCTTGTCGGTTCCCTCGGTTCTGTCGGTCCCTCAGTGCGCTATCCGGTTCCCTTATCGGTCCCCTCGGTTATCTTTGTCTGTTCCCTTGATGAAGTAATGAGCGAGGTCGAAACTGTAAGGTTGGAGGTTGGGTGTGCCGTTGGAGGTTCCCCTTCTGCGGGCTGCTATCATGGTGCTGGCGAGCCTTTTATTTTTCCTGATGTCAGCTGGTGTTGGCACAAAACCGAGCCCCTGAAACGTGGTGTGGTCCTTGACTTCAATGACTTGGTGTTGGCCTTGTAACCTTTTGCCGAGCCGAGTCACGGGATGAAATTCATGAGTTTCATCATTTTCATGGCGGGAGGGATTTTGTCCCGAAACAGTGGAAGGTCCACGCTGCATATTTGGATCTTGGAGGTCTCCAGAGTGAATCTAGTTAATGCCATATCATCATCATGCTTGATTTCTAACACTGGAATGCCGTTGGTGTTGGTCCCCTCGGTGGTGACGCTATCGCCATAGACTGTCGTTACCTCGTTGCCTTGCATGAACTTGATACATTGGTGAAGGGTGGATGCCACACCATTCATTTGATGCAGCCAGGGTCACCCCAGGATGGCTGTGAAAGTGATAGGAATGTCCAACACTTGGAATTTGGTGGGGATCATCAGCTTGCCGAACCAGATATTTAGAGTAGCAACCCCGAGAACTGTGCAGGAAGTGGAGTTATAGGCCTTGGCAGTGTGGACTGAAGGCTTCAGATCTGTGGTCTTGATGTCAAGCAGGTCCATCATCTTGGCGGGCAAGACATTCATTCTGGAACCTCCGTCTACCAACACACGGGGAAGGCGATGCTCGTCCAGCTGGACTGTGATGTAGAATGGCTCATTGTGATCAGCCCCAAATTTTGGCAGTCCAAATCTGTGAAGGTGATGATGTTGCCATAGTGGATGTTGCCGATCATCTGAATTACTTCTTCTGGAGTTGCGTCCACGTGGACCATGGTGCGGGCCAAAATTTCCTCTAGCTTGAGCTTGTGAGGATATGAAGATGTGAGCAGGGACCAAAGGGAAATGTTCGCCTTGGTCTGCTTGAGTTGAGTGAGGATCGGGTCCTCTTTCACGGAACTTGTTTCTTCGGGCAGACCGGGTTGCGGTTCTGGCTTCGTTGGCTTTTTGGTGGCCTTAGGTGGTAATACATGGATTTGACCCGATCGGGTTAGGACGCTGACATCAGGTTTGGTCCCTTCTGAACAGGTCGCTCTGAGTTGAGCCATAGTAAGAGGAGGATTCCGCGAAGCATAGGGCTATATGTCTTCTCTCAATTCGTTGATTGTAGTTAGATTCCCAGGGGCTTCGGCAGCTTTCCGGATTCTGTCCCAGGATACTGGCTTGGGTGCCTCCGCGGGGAGGGAGTCTATGGTTTGCCGCAGCTGTTCGAACGTCAGTGCGCAACAGTGGTTGTCGAAACTGAACTGTGTGTTGCTGACCCTCCGGGGGAGGTTAGAGAGTTCTTGGTTCATGCGAAAAGTCTCTTTGATCTCTTTACGGTATATCGCACTTCTTTCCTTCTTGCTGAGCATGCTCAGGGCATTCTGGAGTTGGGGTAGGCGATATTCATGGTTTGCTAATTTTCCTCCACTTTTAGCCCAGATCAGCTCTCTTGCAGTAGAGCCAACGTCGAGAGTTAGCGCGTGTGTTTCTTCCCACGTGAGAATAGCCAGTGCTTCCTTGAACTTTATGAGGCAGTCTAGATAAACTTCCATCGGGGAGAGTTTTTCTTCTGCTTTATCTGAGTGGCAGGTATGTCGGAAGGTGAGTACACGGCTTCCCGAACATCTGCCCATGTAACTGGCTGCTGTCCCAGTTGATCGTTTCTATAAACGAATGACGTAGTCTGTGGAATCTCCCTGAGTAGTTGCTGGAGATGTATTTCCATCTTTCTTTTCTTTTTGAATAGACCTTCCTCCTTTAATTGGCCTTTTAGTTTGAGAGCGGAAATGATCCGTCCCCATCCTCCGAGGACCCTTGGGATTCCGGTTTTGTTGACTCCATGCCCGGCTTGGAAGAGAATGGTTTCATCGTCTTCGTTGTCGCTTTCACAGAGGACTTGCTTTTCTCGGGGAGATAAGCGCTTGTACTCTTCATGCTGTTTGGCTAGGTATTCCTTGTGCTGTGCCATTCCATCTCCTAGGTCGTCGGGACCATTGACCGCCCTCCCTTGCCAGAGGGGGTTCGATGAAAAGTGATGGTAGTCCAGGAAGTCACCGTGGGAAAAACCTTTGAGGTCAAATTGGTCTAGAGTGGCCTCTAGCTTTCTGTCTGAAGCTGCTTGTGACGCTTTAAGGGCTTGGTTCCTTTGAGTCTTCTGAGCTTGGTTCTCGTCCCAGAGATGGTTCTCTTGAGCAGCTAGTTCCAGGAGGGCTTTCCTTGCTAGAGCTAAACAGTCTCCGTAGGTGCGTGCCGTCTGACTGGTGTCTAGAACTGTAATCACATCCAAGTCCCCGAATGCGGAAACAATTGGATTATATTGACGAAGGAAGTCAGGCTGGGACATTCCATGCGGCCTTCCTTGATCTCAGTTACCAAGAAGTTTGCCCATATCTATTTGATTAAACCCACGGGGTTATTGAATTCTGCGATGTTGATAGTCTCGTGATCTCGCTGGATAGCCAAGTCTATCAGAGCTAGCAGTTTGCTGGCGGGATGCCTGAATCCGTGGCCGTGATGGCTGGGTCGAACTTGAGCATGTTCATGCTGAAGTGATCATTCCTTTCTTCGGAAGCTTGATCTGTCTTGCGGGGAAGACTCTTACAGATGTTTTCAGGGTGGCTACTGGAAGCGTTCCCGAGGTTGATCTGATTAGTAGCAGGGTGAGGAGCTTTGTCTCCTTTGCTGGTGCCCTTGGCCTTGGCGGCGCTCTTGGCTGTAAGCTTGACTAACGGCACGGGCCGGTTGCCACTGGGGCTGGTAGTTGGGAGTGATGATGTACTTTGAGCTCGATTGGCCAGGGCCTCGTTTACCATGAGCAGGCAGTCGTCGAGGGTAACTTTGGCATTGCAGAATCTGATAATAAGGACCGGATCCTTGGTATCATCGGGATATCTGAAAAAGATAATGTTGATGAAGTTGTCGTCAGTTACTTGATCAGAGGGGTTCTTTGTCGTCTCAACCAGTTGTTTCCATTCGCCGGATAACTGCCTGTACTGGATGTTGAGCTTGACAATTTCGATGATATTGGAGCCCTCGTCATAGGTGACCTCATCGGAACTAGTGCCGTCCTCGAAACTGAGCATATGTGTGTAGGGATCTTCTTACGGATCTG
>JAFEMH010004886.1:0-160000 GCA_022495995.1 Adenophora triphylla var. japonica | reverse complement strand
AAATCGGGCTGGTCCTCACGGGGAAAATCTCCACCGTGGTGATCCGATAGGCGGGGATACTTCGGATAATGTTGAAGGGGAGGCCAGGGCAGTGCCTCCTCAAGATCAACGACCCAAGATTAGGGCGGATATTCCGGTCTTTAATGGTGAGTTGTCTATTGAAGAATTTCCTACTCAAGAAGAAGCTTTTGATGAGGAGGTTATTTGTGAGTTCAAAGAAGATTTGAGCATTGTTCAGGTTTGTGGTGATATTATTACTTCAAATATTATAGTCCCTGATAATGTCCTAGTTGAATTCAAGGAGAAAGAAGAGGTTGGTATTGATTGTTCAAAAACCCCAATTTTTTATGAAAATTTGGGTGTTTTTCACAACAAGAAAGAAATTATTTTTGAAGATTTATTGATCATTGTTGATCAAGGGAAGGAAGGGGAGGAAAATCAACACAAGGAGGATGGGATTGATGGAATAATTTTATATACAGAAGAGATCATCTTACGTCAATGTATGCTTAAAAAAAAGATTTATTCGAAATATCTTTTTAAATGGGATGGCAGCTTCCAAACGTTGGATGAGAACTCGGGGACGAGTTCTTTTGAAGTGGTGGTGTATGATGTAAATTGGGACATTTATTGTTTTTGTATCTTTTATTATTTCATTTGTATTTTCGGATTTAATTTTAATTGGTTGATTATAGGTAGATTTAGAATAGATTTTCAATAAATTTACTAGTTTCTAAGTCCTATTAGGTTACTATATAGGTTAGGATTAATTTTAGAAGGTTTAGGAGTCTTTTTCAAGTTTTCTGGGCACTATAAGATAGGCCTTCATTGTAATTCCGAAAATGAGTCTTTTTATCAATTAAATTCATATTTTGCTCTTGCAAAACTCTTGGTCAATTTTATTGGCTTGCAGAAGGATTTCTTAGAAAATTCTTGTTATCTTGGGAATTGCGATTCCTTCCAGAAGGTTTTGATTTCGATCAGGCCTTGGTTACTATTCCGCTGCGTTGCTTTACATCAATAGGGTATAGGGTATAGGGTATAGGGTGTAGGGTATAGTGTATATGTATAGTATATAGGGTATAGTGTATAGGGTATAGTGTATAGGGTATAGTGTATAGGGTATAGGGTATAGGGTATAGGGTATAGGGTATAGTGTATAGGGTATAGTGTGTAGGGTATAGGGTATAGTGTATATGGATATTTGTTCAAAAATAATGATATTTATTAAATTAAAATTAATAAATATTTATGATTTATTTATTTTTTCAAAAATAATATTTATTGACTCATATTTATTTTTTTGAGAGTAATTTAAAATAACTTTCATGTTTTATATAAATAAAAATAATGATATTTATTAAATTAAAATTAATAAATATTTACGATTTATTTATTTTTTCAAAAATAATATTTATTGACTCTTATTTATTTTTTTGAGAGTAATTTAAAATAACTTTCATGTTTTATATAAATAAAAATAATGATATTTATTAAATTAAAATTAATAAATATTTATGATTTATTTATTTTTTCAAAAATAATATTTATTGACTCATATTTATTTTTTTGAGAGTAATTTAAAATAACTTTCATGTTTTATATAAATAAAAATAATGATATTTATTAAATTAAAATTAATAAATATTTATGATTTATTTATTTTTTCAAAAATAATTATATTTATTAATGATATTTATTAATTATAGCGGCGGAAATTTCCGTCGGTGATCGTGCCACGTCATCGATCCATGTGAACTTACGTATAGGTTGGCGTCGGATTTATCAGCGACGGAATATTCCGCCGCTAAATATTAATTATAGCGTCGGAATTTAATTTCCGCCGCTATAATTAATATTTAGCGGCGGAATATACCGTCGCTGGGGGAAATTATATATACAGATTTTATCATTCAGAAAACAATTACGCAACATTTCCCTCTCTATCTCTTCCCGCTTTCTCTCTCTTCCCTCTCTGCGAACTGCGACCTTGAAGAAGAAGAAGCTCTCGCCGCCGTCCGTCCACCTTCCGCCGTCTTCGTCCGTCTCGAGCTCTCACGCCGTCGTCTCCGTCCGTCCGCCTCCTTCCACCGTGTTTCTCTCTCTTCTCTGTACTCAACCAGGTATTTCGATTCCCCCTCTTAATAATCGATTCCCCCTCAGAAATCAATTACGCCACATTAGTTGCTTGAATCTTGGTTTGCCCCCCTCAATTTGGTGTAATTTGTTGTTAATTTGCTCCCTCCCTTCATCCCCGTCTTCTCTCCCATTTTCTCATTTTGTCATTTGAATGTCATTTGAATGCCCAGAGGGATTCCCCCTCTTAGTTTTCATTCACCCTAATTTTACATTTGTTAATTATCATTTTGTCAAATTAATTAAGAAACTGCTCCCTCCCTCCCTCCCTTCGAGCGCTCATGGCAACGTTGAGGAACTTGTGTTTGTTAGATCTGTTAGTTTGAGGATCCTGTTAGGTAAGGTGGCTTCATCCTCCATATTCCCAGCTTGTGGGCTGGTTATTTTGGTACTAGTAATGTTTATTGAAACTTGTAAGTCTCTACCATGCTTATGTAGCCTCAAAAGATGAGGAACAGACCTCCTTTGAAGCGAGACTGGGCTGCTGTAACTGTTTAGTTTTTTATTTTATTTTTTTTTTGTAATTTGATGGATGGATATCTTGTCTGTCACATGTAAATTCTTCTCTTCTCTTTAATTTAATATTTCTTTTCTTATAAAAAAAATTATTTTTGTTGAATTTTCTGCTCCCATTTTATGACAGAAATATTATATTACTTGGTACTTTGTCCCACCCTTTTTATGATGAAACTGTCACATTACTTGACAGAAATAAAATTTATAACAATTTACAAATATTGTGTAGCTAGTGATATACAAATACTAAAAATATACGAAATTACTTGGACTTGTTTCATACTTGAATATTGTGTTGTCATTGTGTATGATCAATGGCGGTGGTGCTACGTTATTAGGACAAACAACACTAACCTCCTCCATTGCTATTTAATATTTAGACTTTGATAATATTTGCTCCGTCCCATTTCTTAAAGACTCTTAATGATCTCACCATATTGCATCTTGAATCGAAGTGTGAATTAGACTCTTAATGATCTCACCAAAAATAACAATCACACGGAACTAATTAGGCTCATCAAATTAACTTACTTCCGTTGTAGTGGTGGACTCCAACCTTGGCAAGCATAGCATAGTACTCAATGGAGTATGATTTCTGTTCGTAGGTAACACTAATGGGAGGAATTAGACAAGGTGTAAACTTAGTATTATTTGCTTGATTACAAACAAATAAGTGAGAAAACTCGTGGATGAAATAGTTTAGGAACATCTAGTTCTAGATCTCATTTTGGGGCGATTGACGGCATCGCGGACGGTGATTATGTCGCCTACGTTTGAGCGCCTGATATCAATCCTGGCACCCTAGATGCACCTTATATGAAACAAATTAGGATACAGTTTCTGTATCCTAGTTTGTTACATATTTAGTAATATTAACGAATAGAAGAAAACATATGTTAGTAATATTAACGAATATAAGAAAACATATGCCACTATAAAGAAAACGATAAATAACCGTACTCATAATCAAATACTCCCTCCGTCCCACCTTATTACAAACCATTTTTCCGGGCACGATAATTAAGAAATATTATTAAGATAATGAAAATGTATGGTAGGAAATGAAGAGAGAGAATGAGTGGAGTTGGTTGAATAAATTGTGTGGTAGGAAATGAAGAGAGAGAATGAGTGGGTGGGGTAGGGTGAATATAAAATAATAAATTTATTTCCATTTTGGGCAGTTTATATTCACGTGGGACGGACCAAAAAGGAAATAAGTTTGTATTCACGTGGGACGGAGGGAGTATGTAACATGTTATATTTAGTAAACATAACATGTTACATATTTAGTAAACATAACATGTTACATATGCAACAATTAGATAAGTTACTAAATATCTAATTTTCAAGTCTTTTAATCCAACTCCACTACTATCACGTACAACCACTACCATGGGGTTATGCTGGAGTGGAAAATCTCAAGTTTTTTGCACAAGCATTAGGTCCAAAGATTGAAACTTTGAAAGTAGATTTAGCAATTAATCAGAAAACAAGAAAATCCCCAACTTCAGTTTGTAGAAGATACAAAAACTGGAGTTGGGGATTTTCTTGTTTTCTGATTAATTATAATAGTAAATCTACTTTCAAAGTTTCAATCTTTGGGCCAAATGCTTGTGCAAAAGACTTGATATTTTCCACTCCAGCTCATTATAAATGTAAACCCTCTCTCTCTCTACCCCTCTCTATTTTGTTAATTTTGTGGTGGTAGTGGTAGTAGTAGTGATAGTGGTAGTGGGATTCTTTAGATGCACCTTAGGGTATTGTGGTTGGTGGTTAACATCTTAAAATATAAATAAGATGAGAACCTTTCTCACCCACAGCTATCAAAATCCATCCATCTTTGATCAAACAGTCGAGAACTTGTTTGCTCTGTCTTTCTTGGTCTAAGATGAGATAGGGTTTTGATAGTTGTGGATGAGAACGACTCTCATTTTGTTTATAAATGTTAATTTAATTCATCATTGTAAAATTATATATTTTACAACAAAGAATTAAATATTAATATTTAAAATTATTCACAATAGTAATAATTTAGGTCTATCTAATAGAAGAAAACATATGTTAGTAATATTAACTAATAGAAGAAAACATATGCCACTATAAAGAAAACGATAAATAACCGTACTCATAATCAAATATGTAACATGTTATATTTAGTAAACATAACATGTTACATATTTAGTAAACATAACATGTTACATATGCAACAATTAGATAAGTATTTAAATATCTAATTTTCAAGTCTTTTAAAGTCAAAGGGGGAGGAAGGGGGGGTGAATGTATCAATAATGTAACATATTCAACCGCACACTACCTTAGTGGTTCTAGATCCCATTTTGGGGCGATTGACGGCATCGCGGACGGTGATGTAATATCGCCTACGTTTGAGCGCCTGATACCAATCCTGGCACCCTAGATGCACCTTAGGGTATTGTGGTATAGTGTATAACATCTTAAAATATAAATAAGATGAGAGCCTTTCTCACCCACAGCTATCAAAATCCGTCCATCTTTGATCAAGAAAGATAGAGCAAATAAGTTCTTGTCAGTTTGAGCGAAGGATTTTACGTTTTAATAAGAGTTTTTCTAGTTTCACTTTGTCTCTCTTCTCTCTAAGGATCTCAAACATCACGGCCATGTTCTTGTCGGTGTACTGTTTTTACTCTTCACTGGTGTTATACGGTCACAAGTAAAAACAAGGTAACAATATAACACCGGTGAAGAGAAAACAAAACTTTCCTCCAATTTTTAATCTCCACCTTCCATTTACTCGAGATCACAGTTGCGAGAATCTTCCTCATGAGCTTGAAGGCGGCGGTGTTGCCCTCAATCTCACGGTTGCTTCGCATGTGCAACCCGTGAGATTGAGGGCAACACCGCCACTTTCAAGCTCATGAGGAAGATTCTCGCAATCGGGATCTTGGGTAAATGGAAGGTGGAGATTGAAAAAATTGGAGGAAAGTTCTGTTTTCTCTTCACTGGTGTTATAATGTTACCTTGTTTTTACTTGTGACCGTTTAACACCAGTGAAGAGTAAAACAGGCACTGTCAAGACATGGCTGTGATGTTTGAGATTCTTAGAGAGGAGGGCAGTGAAACTGGAAAAACCTATATTAAACAGAAAATCCTTTGCTCAAACTGTCGAGAACTTGTTTGCTCTGTCTTTCTTGGTCTAAGCTGAGATAGGGTTTTGATAGTTGTGGATGATAACGACTCTCATCTTGTTTATAAATGTTAATTTAATTCATCATTGTAAAATTATATATTTTACAACAAAGAATTAAATATTAATATTTAAAATTATTCACAATAGTAATAATTTAGGTCTATGCAAAAGCCGAAATTTCTTTATTTTCGATTATAAAGCAAGTAGACAAAGTGATATTTGCATTTCATATAATCATGCATTTCGGGATGGGATAGGTTTATCAAACATGCACTTAAAGGACAGAGTAGGTGGTTAGGTAGGGACACCATTATCCTTTAGTTTAGTTTGAACTAGAGCTCAAGATTTGTTGATACTAAGAAGCCAACCCCAATTCTAAACCTAATTTTAAATAATTTACAATTATTCACAATATTAATAGGTAAAAGTCCCGGCGACCCCAATTTAAGGCAAAGCATGGAGCATTACAATGGAGAAATTGTTTCCCGAGAGTATCAATTTCAACAAGACATTCTTGAACTCTCGCGCTTTCACCAAAAACAACACGGAAACTTATTGACGGGAGGTATAGCATGCCATGCATCTGGTCTCTAAAAGATTGGAAGATTGATTGGGATGCGCTCGAGCCGCTTCGTGCTTTTGGGATTCGGAGCGACATGTGTTCACCCTATCGTACAACGATCTAATGCCAACGATGGAGGATTTTCGAGCACCGGCGGGTGTGGGCGAGTCGAGGACCGTGGCATTTCCTCGAGACAGACGATCGATTACGGAGCAACTATCGAATTCTTGGGATTATCGTGAGGCCGGGTATCGGGCATTGTCGTTGACGATAGATTCATAGACTTGACTCATATAGCCAGATTGTGTCGGACCAGGCCCCGAAGCTGTTTGATCTATCCACTTCCTTAGATATATTCATGTTGCTCATTCTGTCTGCGCACTACTTACGCGGCTACATCGGAGTGTGTCCGGCCTACGCCGTTAGAGATCATCAGCACCGAGAGGTGATCGAGGAGTTGACATCCGGCATATTCAATGCGGACAGGGAGTGATGGACATCATTCCACTTTGTTGCTAGCGGAGACATACCACGGCATTGATAGATTAGCCGGAGGATCCGAGTACATGGGTTCGAGCGGCCCATTACTATCATTGTGGGCGTATGAGAGATTTCGCTTGATCTCGCCACTGCCAGAGGGGGCGACGGCATTACCTTGGGTGACCGGACAGCGCAGATATTGAGGGATGCCGCTACTTAGAGTTGGCATAGGAGGTTGGCCTTGGCCCGATATGAGACCGCAAACCTGTACTATTGGATTCCGGCATAGGGATTGCAGACTATGAGAGATATTCGGGACGGGTCGATTATTGTCCGACTTCGGGACTACATGTATCATCCTTTTGCATTCCATCTCTAGTGAGCGGAGACGGTACGGATACCCGCGACGGACCATTCGGACTTTGAGAGAGCGATTGACGACTAATACAATGCCGATGATTATGACCCGAGCCTCAGACTACACATTTCTTTGGCTGAGCATTTCTAGAGGGCTTTCTTCCGATACGACCACTACTCCGTCAGACTAGAGGTAGCACATTTCTGACCACCGAGTATCTGACATGGTACGAGGAGCAGCAAGGTCCTGTACAGTTGATGATAGAGGCTCGACGCCGAGAGTGTTTTGGGGCAGACTATTCTTCCAGCCGGACATTAAAAGACATAGAGGCCAAGAGCAACCCTGATGAAATCACTGGGGACATTGCAGCAGATTATGAGAGACGGGAGATTCGGAGAGCTGCTTTGAGAAATGATACTGAAGTGATAGCTCACAGGGAGGCCTTGAGGCAGGAAAGAGCAGTACTGAGAGCTAACAGACTGATTGATCCACCGGCTCACACGATACCTGAGCCAGGACGAGGTCAGACTGACTTTTTCAACATACCTAGACCAAAGACCTCCCGGGGACCGAGGCGGAGGAAGAGTAGAGATTCGAGTTCGGGAGCGGGAACGAGTTCCTAGACACTTTAAGAAGACCTGTTAATATATTGTTAAATATGAGTTAGAAGCTATATATTTATTTTAAGAAGATCTGTGTTGCTTTTAAGTTTGTAATTCAAATTTAGGGAATGATAATACGTTAATTACTTCTAAACTGTTAATATATTATGAAATCCAATAATTATTAACATCCCAATTTTGTTTCATCCGTCGATTAAATTGAGTGTATGTATAATATATGGATTGCAATGCAGGAGTGATGTCTGTTAACGATGATCGTAGTTGGATGTACAAGCAGAAGTTGCCGAATCATAGCGGTATCAATCCTGAGTTTTATAGAGGGTTGAAGGGGTTTATTGAATTTTCTCAATCAAATAAAACCAGTCACATGGATAAGGATGGTAAGATTAGGTGTCCATGCGAAAAGTGTTGTAATGTCAAGTATCTAAGCTTGATCGAGACTCAGAAACATCTTTTGCGTAACGGGTTTGAAGTTGGGTACAAACGGTGGACCCGTCATGGTGAGCTGAGATTGCGCACAAATGTTGAGAATAATCCCCCCGGGAATATTCCCGAACCCGAACCCGAACCTATTATTCAGGACAATGAAGAACCACCTTTGAATATGGAAGATATGGTTAGGGATGCAGCCAGTCCTTCCTTCGATTGGTCAGAGAACCAACAGCAAGAACCAACCCCTGCAGCCAAGAAATTTATTGATGCTATGGACTCTGCAAAAGAGAAGGTCTATCCAGGTTGCGAGATCAGTGTGTTGGAGGCTGTGGTTGAGCTCCTTAACATAAAGGCTGATTGCAATATTAGCCGGTTTGCTTATAATCGTATCATGAAAGCAATTAAGCGGATGTTGCCGAAAGAGAATAAGATGGTTACAAACTTTTATGAGACAAAGAAGTTGGTTGGGCAGATTGGGCTATGTTATGAAAAGATTGATGCGTGTAAGAATGACTGCATGCTATTCTACAAGGAAGATTCACAGAAGACAGAGTGTTCAATTTGCAGACAAAGTAGATATAAGCCAAATCGGAGGGGGAGTTCAAAACACAAGAAAAACAGACCACATAAGCAGTTGCGTTACATGCCGTTGATTCCAAGACTGCAACACCTGTACGCGTCTAAATCTACTGCAGAGGTAATGCGTTGGCATAAGGAAAGTTTGCGTGAAGAGGGTGTGTTGATTCATCCCAGTGATGGGGAGGCATGGAAACACTTTGATGAGACTTATCCTGACTTTGCGTCTGAAGCAAGAAATATACGGTTATGCATTTGCTCTGATGGTTTCAATCCGTTTGGTCCTGAGGCAAAATCTTACTCTTGTTGGCCGGTTATAGCCACTGTCTACAATCTTCCGCCCTGGTTGTGTATGAGTGATCCCTACATGTTCTTGTCGTTATTCATCCCCGGCCCAAATGTACTCGGGAGGAACATTGACGTCTATCTCCGACCTTTGATGGACGAATTGAAGCAGCTTTGGGAGGATGGGGTCGAAACGTGGGATGCTTTCAAGCGAGAGAATTTCAGCATGAAGGCTGCGTTGATGTGGACAGTTAATGACTTCCCTGCATATGGGATGTTATCGGGTTGGAGCACCCACGGGAAGTTGGCCTGTCCGTATTGTATGAGTGACACAAAGTCTTTCACGCTCACGCACTCTGGAAAACCATGTTGGTTCGATTGCCATAGACAATTTCTTCCGGAGGACCACTCATTCAGGACCCAGAAGAATGCGTTTAAAAAGAACAAGATTGACCATGATGAGGCCCCGATTCGTTTAAGTGGTGGGAAAAAGTTTTCGAAGAAGTTTTCGAAGACCAAAATACAAGGGTTTGGGACTACCCATAACTGGATCAAGAGGAGTATATTTTGGGAGCTGCCATACTGGAAAACAAATCTCATTCGACATAACCTTGACGTGATGCACATTGAGAAGAATGTATTCGATAATGTTTTTAACACGTTGATGGATTTCAAGAGAACAACTAAAGACAACAAAAAAGCTCGAAAGGACCTTAAGGAAATCTGTAAGCGGCCGTCCTTAGACTTGGTATACGTCAATGGTAAACCAGTTAGACCGATGGCTCAATACGTGCTTACAAAGGAAAAGAAGCTCCTCCTCCTGAAATGGCTCAAGGATTTAAGGCTTCCAGATGGTTACGCGTCTAACATTGGTAACTGTGTCAATGTAGAGGAGGGGAAAGTGCAGGGTTTGAAGAGTCACGATTGCCACGTTTTGCTGGATAGGCTACTTCCGATTGCTCTCAGGGGTCTCTTGCCTGACAATATCTGGGTGGCGTTAACAGAGTTAAGTGAGTTTTTCCGAGCGTTAACATCAACCACACTGCGTGTTGATCACATGAAAAAGCTTGAGGAGAGCATCGTAGTGACTTTGTGCAAACTTGAGAAGATATTTCCTCCTTCATTCTTTGATTCTATGGAGCATTTATCGGTCCACTTGGCATACGAAGCTAGAGTCGGTGGTCCAGTTCAATACAGATGGATGTATCCATTTGAGAGGTAATTGAATTTATTCTATTTCTAAATAATTTGAGCGTTAACAATATACCTCTTTAACATTATTTATGTTTTAATCTACGAATGACTTTTAGGTATCTAGGCCAATTGAAAAGGAAGATGAGCAATAGGGCCATGGTCGAGGCCTCAATTTCAGAGGCTGTTATCATAGATGAGATTGTTGCCTTTGTCGGAACATATTTTCCTCCTGATGTTGATACGAGATTGACTAGGGTTGGCCGCAATTACGATGGTGGTTTTCCGTCTAAGGGAAACATCTCTGTATTTTCATCCCCTGGTCGGTTCCTCGGCAAACGGGTTGGTACGCGTACGTTAACCGCTAAAGAGTTTGCCGCGGTCGAAACGTTTGTTCTTCTTAACTGCGACGATGTTGGGGAATATATCAAGTAAGTCATTGATGTTATGTTTACGCCTCGTCGATTAAATTATGCATGTTTAATTACCCGCATATGAAATGCCTTGTTTAACCCTATTGCGAGAATGTTTGAAGATTTAGCTCATGATTTATCTCCGTAACTCATCGCAACTAGGACAGAAAGAGAATTTCCAACCGGCTAAGGAAATATGTAAATATTTCGTTTCATTCAAATTTATTCTATACACTTCTTTAAACATTCAATCTTAAAATTGTATTAAATTGGTTACAATATTGTCTTATAGATAGCTGAACATCCGGGTGATGCCAAAGCTGCGAGGTTAAGACATTTAGCATCATCTCCGTACTTGAACGTTCATTTATACAACAGTTATTTCGTGAATGGCTATGTGTTTCATACCAAAGCTTACGGGGGATCTAAATTGACGTGGAATAGCGGTGTGAAGCTTAAAGGAAACCTTGATTATTATGGCGTCCTGAAAGAAGTAGTCGAGGTGGAGTATTTGGGTAGAAACAGTGTTGTCTTGTTCAATTGTGATTGGCGGGATGCTGTGCGAGGTGTTAAGAAGCATGCCATATTTGACCTCGTCGATGTAAAGGACTCGTCCAGACATAATGGCGACGACGTCTTCATCTTAGCATCTCAAGCACAACAGGTATACATGCCTCCCTACCCTCGTCTGCGACCCGACGGATGGTGGGCTGTCTGGATGACCAAGGCTAGGAGCATGATTGACAACCTACCCTCGTCGACAACTACAGAGTCGTCATTAGAAACACCCTATCAATAGGATGAAATGCCAGTGCCACCTAACGTTTCATCAGCTAATCATCCATTAGATGATGTCACTCATATTCCTCAAAATGTTGATGAACCCGAGGAGGATATATTACCAGTTAATTTGCCAACTCCTCCGCCTCGTTCAGGTCATCTCCCGCACATTGATATTGATGAATCAGAGGAAGAGGAAGAGGAAGAGGAAGAGGAAGAGGAAGAGGAAGAGGAACCAGAGTTTGATTCATCAGAGTCCGAAGACGAAGATGAAGAACTCGAGTTTTGTAGTAATTCAGAGTCCAGTGATGATGATGGGGACGAAGATTAATAATAGTTTAAAGTTTAAAATTGTATTGGGAATGCTTTAGATTATTAGAACTTTAAAGTTTTATATGTATTGTGAATGCTTTATATTATTAGAACTTTAAAGTTTTATATGTATTGTGAATGCTTTAGATTATTTTTAATATATGTCGTTTTATATATATTGTGAATGCTTTAGATTACTAGAACTTTAAAGTTTTATATGTATTGGGAATGCTTTATATTATTAATAGTTTAAAGTTTTATATGTATTGTGAATGCTTTAGATTATTAGAACTTTAATGTTTTAGATGTATTGTGAATATATTGTTTCCTATTGTTAAAGTTGTATATTTTAATATTTTCACTGTAATACAGATATGAGTTCTAGTAGAAAGGGTAAGGGTAAGCTTAAGACTAAGCCCATCTACACATTGATTACTGGGACGCAACCGTCCCGATCCGGTACCGATGATGTCGACCCTTCACGCAGTAGTACTAGCTCCACCTCTGGGGCTGGTACTCAGACTACTGTCGATTCTGATGGGAGGATATTTGTCCGGATATCGCCACATTATGACCAGTAAGTAACTCTTCATTAATTTGATATAAGTTGGTTCCTTTTTGTTTTATATATAATTCATTATTTAAGTTAAAATGTTATTGTATAAATATACTTGGCAGGTTTGTAGGTGGATACCCCACCACAGGGACTAAGATCGGGCAATACTGGCGGTCTCGGAAAATGACCGAGTTTTGGCCCAACTGGAAAAAATTGCCACCGAGGCAGAAGGAGGATGCGTGGGAGGAGTTTAAGGTAATGTGTCAATGGTTTTTATTTAAACTTAAATGTTAGTTTGTTATTAAAATGTTATAATTAATAATGATTATACTCTTTTAGTTTTGTAATGTTATCATTATATGTTGTAGGCTAAATATTATTGGGCGTCAGACATCAGCGAGGCGACGGCTAGATATGTTTTCGATGAGCAGGCTCACAAGCTATTTAAGGATTTTATTTGTAACATATTTATCTATCCTTAATTAGTTTAATTAACAATGATTATACTCTTTTAATTTTATAATGTCATCATTATATGTTTACGAGATATTCATATTTTTTATAGGTACCACGAAGAGAAATCATTATACTAATCGGCTCGCGGCGGAACAACAGCCCTCGACACCTACTTATATGACCGATGAGGTGTTTCGTCAATTTTGCGAATATTGGGGGTCGGATGAGGCGAAGGCTATATCTGAACAGGCTAAGGCCAATAGAGCAGGCTCCTCGGGGTCGGCGGCGATGCATACCATGGGGACGCTCACGGTCGCCGAGCATCACGACCGCATGGTATGTATGTTAGTTTAAATGTAGTAGTGTATGCATGCTTTTAAATAGGTTTATGTACGTATGTTAGCTGGGAGCCATGTTGATGCTATGAAATCCATGGTTTTAGTGTAAATGTAGTGTATGCATGCTTTTAAATCAGTTTAAATGTTGCATTTATACAATTTCAAAGTAATAATCTCGCTTATTTTATTTATAGGAAAGGGAGCATGGTCCGAATATCAGTTTTGTGGATGTTTACGCTAGCACCCATCTTCGGAATCCTACAGCGCCCGATCAACCTCCGCAATGGGTTGACGATCGCTCTGCTAATGCCTTTGTAAGTAAACTATCATTAAATGACTTGATTTTGAATATGTAAATTTATTTATGCCCCTTACATTGTGTATATGATTATAATTGTTTGTTTTATTTTGACAGGCTGCATATCAAGCCGCCGTTGTTCCCGAAGGAACGCCTCCCGGCGAGCCCGTCCCCTTCGTTCCTGATGTTTGGCACGAGATCACCTCTGAGGTACATCCAAAGAAAGGAGCCCGAGTGTTAGGGATGGGGGATTACGGGCGGCAAAGCCCGTCGACCAGCCGTCGGCGAAATGTTGACCTGCCCACGTTTCATGATCCGAGGGTCGACACTGTTGAGGCTGCGTTGGAGGAGGAGAGACGCGAGCGGGCAAAGCTTGCGGAGGCTCATGCGGAGACTAAAAGACAATTGGCGCTGTTGATGGCTCATATCGGCCAGGACTTCCAGGGTAATATCCGGCCGCCCCCGAGTTGATTACGGACTATTTTAGACTTGTTTGTACTATTTTTTACTCGTTTGTAAACATTTGAGACATTTGGTACCCGCGGGAGCCCCTCCCCGCCCTCTCCCCCCCTCAGGACACCAGAATACCTCAAATCTTGTCAAGATTTGAGGTATTCTGGTGTCCTGAGGCCTGAACTTTGGCGTCAGCAGGATTTTTCGGCTATCACACCCCTGTCTGCTCTAAAGCTGCGTGGCCTGGAGGAAGGGAGGACTGGCTGGAGTAGAGTATATAGTAATCGAACTTCCCGGATGGCTCCCCGAGTGTACCCATACTGGTGTCTCCAGCTTCATATCTTTCTCTCGGTTTCTGTTGAGAAGACTTCTTCTTCTGCTTCCTGAGAGAATCACCCTTGATCATGTCTTGGAACTCGTACTCAAGGCATTCGGAGCAGTCACAAACATCGTAACTGATGTGAACGTCTGATGAAGACTTGGCTGGAAGAGGCGGAGGAACTGGCTCTGCGGCAATCTTCTTTGGCACCCACTCGATGGAGTTCACACTTTTGTTGTTCGGAAAAGGGTTTCCGACTGTATTAGGCCCACGGGGGCGCTCCAATTTTCCTTCCTCTATCAAATTCTGGATTTCGTACCGTAACCCCACGTAGTTGTCGGTGGTGTGTCCATGATACTGGTGGAAGGCGCAGTACTTGCTTTTATCAGCGTTGACTACGGGATTCTTGGGTTTGTAGTTTGCAACGGGCTTGAGGAGGCCTTCCCTGATCAACCCTTCCAACATCTTACTCAGCGGCATGTCCAACTTGTCGAAGTGTACGGCAGGCTGCTTTGGGGTGGAGTTGTTGCTTTGCGGGACTGGGTTTCTGTTTCCCGACTGTTGTCCCTGATGAATCTAGTTGACAGACGTATCTTTTCCTTTGCCGGGAGCCGGTGCGTGATTGAATGCAGCTGCTGATCGGTATCTGTATGGCTGTGCTATGGCCAGTTTTTCCTTGAGATCCTTCTCGAACTGTGAGCCGACATTGACCATGGCTCGGAGATCTGGGAAGAAGTGATGGCTGATGAGAGTTCTGATGGACGGCCTTAAGCAGGACTTGAAGATTCGCATATGTTCATCCTTGGAGAGTGGCTCCATAATCTCGGAGAGCTTCCAACTCCACCTCTTGTAGAATTCTCCGATGCTTTCATCTACTTTCTGTTCGGTGGTGATTAAGTCCTCACGACTTGTTTCCCACTCTAGGTTGGATCTGTACCGCTCTAGGAAGATGTTACTGATCTGATCCCAGGTATGGCGATCTGCAGGCTTGACCCTTAGGAACCATCGTAACGCTGAACTCTTGAGAGTATGCTGGAAGTGATCTGCCATTTGCTGAAGGGTTGCTCCATTCGCTCTCATGCCGATAACGTAGGTGTCAACATGCATCTGTGGACATTCGGTTCCGTCGAATCGGTCTATCTCATGCATTCTGAAATTGGCAGTGGTGGATTTTGAGGCTCGGCGCCGGGTGCTACCATATGAGTGGCAGTGATTGGAGGTGGGAGGCTCGATATATGTGGATATATGGGGGCCTTTTCTGGACTGTATCGGGGTTTGTCCCCGATGTTTTGGGGTTCGTGTATAGGCAATGGGTTGAACCCGGGAGGATATTGGAGGATATTGACATCTGTTTGAGATGGTCCAGCGGTGCGCTGGTTGTACTGAGTGATGGGAGTAGTACTGGCTTGGATGTATATGATAGAGTTGCCTTGAGAGGTGGCAACATGAAGCCTAGGTCGGCTGTTTCCTTGGTTCGAAGGCACCCCGTATGTTGGCGGGGGAGGAACCTGGTTGAAGGTTTGAGGAGTTGATCGAGGGGGCTCATCGTCCTCGATTAGGACGAAAGTACCGTCTGGCTGGGGGATAGCTGCTATACCTCGCTCATTCAGAAGTTGGACCACGAAACTCTGCTAATCTTCTTTCTGCCTTTACTGAACCTCACAAGCCCGGATGGCTTCTTCCAATGTCATATCTGTTACCGGTGGCGGGGTTTCGTCCCCATCACAATTTCTCGGTGAGCTTGACATGTTGGAGAGTCTGGCTGAAGGAACTGAGGGAACCGAAGAACTGTCTGACGCTGCCGTAACTGTGACTCTGGCGAGGCGCTGACCCGGAATTCTGAACCACTTTTTGCTCGCTGCAGGGAACGAAAGGCAGGGTTTAGGCTTCGGAAAGGGTATTTGGCTCAGGGTTTTGGGCTAGTGCAATGTGCAATTACCGATTAATGTTTACTTAAAACGTATTTTCTCAGAGTCCTAATCGGTTGGAAAAGATCGTATCATCTTTTTCGCAACTAACCTAAGGCTCTAATCAGTGGATCTCGTCACTACGTTTATAAGCCCCTCATTTTTCACCTGTAAATCATCTTCCCGGGACGGACAATCCCGAGCGAGGGTCCTATAAGGCAAGCGAGTTCCACCGACAAAGGAAAAAGTGAACTTAAGGCTAGCTGGTCACGCAAACTTCCAACGTATGTGACACGCGGGCCACGGTCGAAGTCAACGTCCTTAAGTTAAGGCGGGGATCGTGCCAAAATTTCGGCATGACCTCTCCTGACTCGCTTGCGCGAGGGGCCTTAGCTTTCGGCGTTGGCCAAGTTGTGACTGGTACGGTGCATACGTTGAGGGTTTGGTGACACGGTGTAACATTGAACCTTCGGGTATGTTTTTCGGCAGAGCTCCGCGTCAAAGTCAAGGCTGAAAAGCTCAAGACTTCGGGTCAGGAATGACCTTCGGTCTCAATCTTTCAAGCTTGACTTGTGAGGGAACCCGGCGTAAAAAACATACACTTGGGCTTTATGACACGTACTAAGCCAAAAACCAACCGCGGTCTTGGACGAATTGTGACACAAAGAGTGCATGGCTTACACGGGCTTGGATGGGCTGTTTGGGACGACCCCAGTGCACGCTTGAAAGGTGTCTGGTAGACCAACCGAGCTGCAATTGAATGGTCATCCCGGGTTACGGGTCATAGTGTGCAGTGTACCGAGGCAGCAAGTGCACGTAGCGTACGGTGTACCGAGGCAGCAGTGCAAGTATTGTGCGGTAACTAAATTCTTTTTCTGAGTAAAACAGAGATTTTTAGAATGTGTTTTAAAGAATTTATGCGCAGTTCAAAAATGTAACATGAAAATCAAGTATGAACGGGAATGCACGAACATGTTATGATTTTGAGATGAAAAGAATGCAACATCTTTTGAAAACCGTTCGAGGTTTAGAACAACACACGCACATAAAAATGAGGAAGGGTAAACGAAAGTTTGACCCACAGAAGGCTTTTTGAAAACGACGGTAGTTTTTAAAAAGAATCCTTGTCCCCAGCGTGGTCGCCAACTGAAATTACCCGGATCGCGCTCGGGCTGCGCGGCGAGCGGTTGTCTTTCGCGGATGTTTGGGACCTCGCTTTTGGGAAGGAGAGGAGTCGCCACGCGGTTTTGTATTTTGAGCCCAAAAGTTGAAAAATGGCTTAGAAAAAGGTGTCGTTTTTATTGGTAGCAAAAACTTGGAAAAGGCTTTGAAAAGGGTGTCGTTTTTATTGGCAGCAAAAACTTGGAAAAGGCTTTGAAAAGGGTGTCATTTTTATTGGTAGCAAAAACATGACAAAAGGCTTTTTAGTACCAGAGATTGTTGAGTTCGGAGGTCACGTTACGTTTCGGGAAGAGTATTTTTGAGATCACCCGAAACGCCTCCGAGTCTTTCTACCTTTCTCGAAATTGTGTGTGTGTGTGTGTGTGTGTGTTTGCATTTTGGAAAAAGTGAGCGTTTGAATGACAAACGTCGATTTTAGAGTTTTTTAGGAAAAGAGGTGCGAATGACGCGTTTTGAATCTTTAACTTAAGTGTCAAATGTTGACTTTTAAGAAAAGAGCATTTGAATGTCAAACGTCGGGTTTTGAGTTTTAAAGATGATCGTTTGGATGCCAAACGTC
Organism: Adenophora triphylla var. japonica; assembly: GCA_022495995.1. Classification (NCBI taxonomy): domain Eukaryota; kingdom Viridiplantae; phylum Streptophyta; class Magnoliopsida; order Asterales; family Campanulaceae; genus Adenophora; species Adenophora triphylla. Next base: position 142,102 of record JAFEMH010004886.1, on the reverse strand, counting down.
ACTTTGCGCGTTTTGAAAGAGAGTTCGAATGACGAACTCCGGTTTTGAATCGGGCATTACATTGTTAGCGATTTTACGGGAAAAAAGCATTAAATGATATGCGATCAACAAATCTTTTGCGACTCGGACTTTGATAAGTAAATACTATCACGAGCCAAAGGCTCGGACTTGTAAATGACGGTATTTAAAGTGCGGTATCGATGGAATCAAACGATCCGGATTTTTAAGGGTCGATCAACGAACCAAACGGCTCAGATTTGTAAAGTTACGTAATGTAAATGACATTCAACGGATCAAACGATCCGGACCGTTAAATGACTATCACGAACCGAACGGTTCGGACTATAAAGTTGCGTAATGTAAATGACATTCAACGGATCAAACGATCCGGACCGTTAAATGACATAAAAGTAAAGAAATGGGGCCGGAACGCGGTTTTAACCCGAGATTACTTCTCTTACGGGAGAGAAGAGGATCTTGAACTAAAACGTATCGGACCCCGTCGACGGTGACGTCTACATTTCAATGACTTTAGACCGAAACGGTTGTAGCGACTGGCGCGTAAACTGAGACGGAATGAGTGTTTAGGCAGAGAGAGTGTTATCTATGGCTAGGGGTTGACTCTTTTGGCTCGGTTGACGTATACGGGATATGGTTTAGTGTTTGGAAAGGTGTTTCAAGGTTGTTTGGTTCGTGTTTGGTTGAAATACGAGGTTTTCACGCAAATCGAGGCAAAATGGGGCTCGGGAGGGGTTGAAACTAGTTCATGTCGTGGGCTTTTGTGAAAATGGATAAAAAAATTTCTCTTTCAAATGTTTTGACAGCCCTTTTATTTATAGGGTAAATTTGAAGAACAGTTCGGACGAACTTATCTTGAATTTATGGGGGGGGGTTTGTGGTATTTTGGAAAATGGGAGGACTTGCTGGCAATTCCTGTAAAACAGTTCGGACGGACTTTGACACAATCTCAGGAGTATTTTTGTCTTTTCACTCTGAAATATGATTGATGTTTATGCCACGTGCCCCTGTGACTCACCAGGACTAGGGTATTTGTCTCGTTATTCCCGATTTTGTCCGTTTTTTAAATAACTGTCCGAAAAATGTCCGAAACCCCCCGGAAAGTGCTGAAAAGTGCGTTTTTCAGGAAAAGCTATAATTTTACGTGTGACAACGTGTGTTGAGTACGTTTTGACGTTGGAATGCACGGGGCAGTCCCGGGACGTCTTGTTGGCTTGAGAATGGGTAGTTAACGGGTTCCGATTAACCTGGAGCGGGCCAGTTAACGGATTCCGGTTAACTTTTAACGGATTTTGATGATCCGAATTTGGGTACTTACAGCTGGCCCCGATGTCGGTTTTGTGGATGTGTTCGTTAGAACGCATGTTAGAAATCCTACAAGCGCTAATCAACCTCCGCAGTGGATTGATGATCGATCTGCATCGGCCTTTGTAAGTAAACTATCATTAAAATACTTGCTTTTGAATATGTAAATTTATTTATGTATATTGTGTATATAATTATATTTGTTTGTTTTATTTTGACATAATACATATCTTGCCGCCGTTACGCCCAAAGGTACTCCTCTCGGCCAGCCCATTCCATTCGTGCCTGAAGTTTGGCAAGCGGTCACCTCAGATGGACATCCAAAGAGACGAGACCGAGTGTTAGGGATGGGGGATCGCGGGCTGCAATGCCCATCGTCGTCGACCGGCCGTCGCTCATATGTGATCAGGCCCGATCCTCAGTATGTTTCGAGGATCTCCTCTCTGGAGGCAAAGTTGGTTGAGGAGAGACGCTTGGCTGGGCAATATCGGGAGGAGACAGAGGCAAAGTTGGCTGAGGAGAGACGCTTGACAGAGGAAAAGTTGGCTGAGGAGAGACGCATGGCTGCGCAGTATCGGGAGGATACAGAGCGTCGAATTGAGTTGATGATAGCCAGATGCAGGGTATGCAGCATCATGGGTATTCCCACATGCACTCGAGTACCAGCTCCCCTTCTTTTTTGTTTTTTTTTTTTTTTTTTTTTTTTTTTTTTTTTTGACTCTATTGCCGGGAGTCTTTACCAATCTCCCCCCTCCCCGATGTGATTTTGTGAACCCCCGATTTGGTAATGTACTTTAATTTGTGATGTCCCGAATTTTTACTATTTTATACTTTCTTGTAAAATAATTTGTGATGTCCGCATTTCAAGTCTCCTCCCCCTCTCCCTCCCCCTCCCCCGATTTGAGTACTTGTGATGTCCCGATTTCCGTCTCCCCACCCCCCACCGATTTGATACTGTATTTTGATTTTTAAATTTACAGTTTTAGTTGTATCAATTGTTATATCAGGTACAAAAAAAATATTACAATTGATATTTAATTTTTTTAAATTTATTGCATTATCAGCGGCGAAATATTCCGTCACTAAGTTAAATTATTTTAATTAAATTTTTATTACACCGGCGGAATTTTCCTTCGCTAAGTTAATTTATTTTAATTAAATTTTTATTTTAGCGACGGAATATTCCGCTGGTGTAATAAAAGTTTAATTAAAATAAATTAACTTAGCGACGGAAAATTTCGCCGCTGATTTAATTTATTTTAATTAAATTTTTATTACACCGGCAGAATATTACGTCGCTGAAAAAAAATATTAATTAAATGAAATTATCTTAGCGACGGAAAATTCAGCCGCTGAATTAATTTATTTTAATTAAATTTTTATTACACCGACCGAATGTTCCGTCGCTGTAACAAAAATTAAATTAAATTAAATTGAAACAGTGACGGAAATTTCCGCCGGTGACCACCGGCGGAATACGATTTTCGTCGGTGTACACCCGCGGAAATTGGTCTGCCGGACCGCTGCATCGGGCTGCCAGCGACGGACCACCGACGTAATAATTCCGCCAGTGGATGAGCTTTAGCAACGAAATTACTACTTTAGCGGCGAAAATTTCCGCCGCTAAAACATGTTTTGCTGGTAGTGAGATGAATATTTCTAAGGAGGGAATAGACATCAATATTTTTGAAGTGTACAATTGAAGAAATAACTTACAATATTTCACAAGATTTTTATAACCACCTGCCACATGGAATTATGACGTGGAATTCCATGTGACGCCTTCTCATTCGTAATAGTAATTAGTAGTTATATTTACTTAAATTCGAAATTTTGAATTCCAAACATACCTTTTTGATAAGATTTAATTTGAATATTGATTTGTCCAAATTTAATCACATTTAAAATATCGCAGAATCATAAAATTATTTGACAATTTAAAATTGTGCTATTAATAGTTAATAGCTAATTTGAAATTTAAATCCAATCAACTTTTCTCTTTGATTTTTAGACAAGAGTCAAATAATAAGTCATTCCTAAAATATTAAATTTTGAATTTCATATTAAACTTAAACAAGTAGGAAACGGGTAAAGAAAGAATTCTAATTATTTGAAATCTGAAGTTAAAATTCTATCACATTTAAAATAATTTCGAAATCTACAGTTTAAAAAAATAAGAATCCAGACACATATTAAAGCAAATTTAATTCACATATACGTAATTATTTAATGTAAGCCTAATTTGAAACTGAAATTCAAATGTAAGCCTAATTTGATAAGATTTAATTTGAATATTGATTTGTCCAAATTTAATCACATATTTAAAATATAGCAGAATCATAAAATTATTTGACAATTTAAAATTTGAAATTAGAATTCAATATTTCTAATTCACGTATGTAATAGATGTTGTCCATAAATTAATTCCCCATGACTCATGCAATTACCTTTGATTAGATTTGATATTAATAAAGCAAATTTAAATCACATATACATAACTATTTAATGTAAGCCTAATTTGAAACTGAAATTCAAATGTAAGCCTAATTTGAAACTGAAATTCAAATGTAAGCCTAATTTGATAAGATTTAATTTGAATATTGATTTGTATTATAATTTAATCACATATTTATAATTATTTGAAATTGAAATTCAATCTCATTTCTAAATTGATTGATTAGTCGGTTATGGAATCCAATTTCATTTCCACAGAATAATTATCTTTTACTAACATCAAATATTTGATTTCTACAGAATTTGAATCCCACAATACTCGGCTGCATAAATGATTTTTACACACGCATTAAAAATACTACCAATTTAACGCCACCATCTTTCTTTTTCTCCTGCTGACACATTCAACTCATCTTAGGGTAAAACTCTTATTTTTATATTCCCATATTTTTCTTCTGTAGATCTGTTCTACTTCATCTTCTTATCTACTGTGACGCAACCAGGTAGTTCAATTCCAGATCTTCTCTAAAGAGTTTACATGTGGTTTTTTTTGCATTAAAATAGAATAGATGAATTTTATGTGAGATGATCTTATTAACTTACTAGATTCCCTTCAATCATAACCATATTTTTAGTTCAGAAGTTAACAGTTAACTTTGGTTTTTGGTAGACATATTCTATGTCATCTGCACATAGTTCTATCAAGAGGTTGGTGTTTAAAACTTCAGTGATTCCAAATGAGAACGAATGACTCCCTGCATTCTACATGTGATCGTAAATGACTGAAGGGCAAATGACAATTTAGGGCCTGAAGTCTACGAGGAGGTACCAGATTGGGGCCTGAAGCCTTAATTTTGTCAATTTAGGGCCCAAAGTTACTACTTTTTATCAATTTGGGGCTTTTTGACGTTTTCCGTCCAAAAAGCCCATTAAGTTACCACGTGCGATTCACGTGAGATTCAGTGAGGGCATTTGGTCATTTCGCATTCACTACTGGTTCTATGAGATGCGAAATTGACAACGCCTTCCCTTCCTTACGACAATTTATAACTCTTAGGGCAAAAATTGTGCTTTTCATCATGAGGTTTGAGAATCGAAGATGCAGATGCGGTGAAGTAGCACGACTGCAGACATCATGGACTGAAAGGAATCCGAGTAGAAGATTTCTACAATGCATGTCTGTATGTATTATTTGGCTTCTAATTTTTTGTGTAAGTTTAATTTGTTTTTGGCCTAAATTTTGGCCAAATTTTTTTCAGGGGAATTGTGGGTATTTTTCATGGGTTGATCCAGAGATCTGTGGAAGATCAAAGGCAGTCATACCTGGGTTGATCCGAAATAGAAACAAAATACAGGAGGAAATTGGAAGATTGAAAAGACGAATAAAGTTCTTGTGGCTTCTATTGTTGTGTTCTTGGGTTGTATGTTTCCTCTGTTTGTTTTGCCGGTCTATGGTTAGGTTCCAAAGAATTGTAACGGTGATGGATTTGCTTTTGTGACATTGGGTTTGAATTAGAACCGTTGTTGTACTCTTTGTAATTTCTGGTGACTGAATGAATGAAGAAAGTTTGGAGTTTGGTAAAACATTTTTTTTGTTTTTTTTCAAGTTCACTACAAACATGAACACAAAGAAGATGTTATGCAGCACATAACAAAGGAAAACACCCAAGTAAATCACAACAGGTACAAAATAAAGGCTTCCAAGGTCATATAAACCAATATACCAATATTTGTGGTACAAATGACGTTTAAGTTTCAACATAACATCTCCAAAAGTAAAGGAAACTGCCCATATGGCATAACACTAGGAATGGACAACACAAGGCCATTAATTTTTAACCTAACATTGTCTATCCAAAAGACCATACAACCACATGTTCAAAAGAGAATAAGACAGATCAAAAGCAAAATAGAATCAAAGCCAATTCTGCAAAAATCTTCACACTTTACATCTACATCACAACATTGACCATTTACTTCTTAGTTGCACTCAAATTCTTTGTTGTCTTCTTGAGATTCTTCATTATGACATATCTCTTTCCACCCCTCTCAAAATAAGGCTGTGAAGGGTTATTTGTGTCATTGTTGCTGGTAGTACCATGCTCCCCAGTCACAGAAATGCTTGTATACCTTCTATCAGGCACCCTAGGTTCCATTCCAGGAGGGATTACCATTTGCATCACTCCAGGAGGTGGTAGAGACAAGGAACCAGAAGAGAGCACATTACCAGCTGATGCAGAAGATTGAGCAGGCTGAGACATGGTTCTAGAGGTCCACTTTCCTCCTCTTCTTCAACCAAATCAATTACTCCATCAACTTACTTGAATTGAAACCTACTTCTTAGTCTATTTGACCTTGGCAACCTTATCAGTTCTGGCATTTCTGGATCTAGTTGTTGTTGCTTAGGTTTTCCTTTGGATTTAGAAATCTAAATGAGAAAAACAAATTCATTTTAAATCAAAAAACAAGTTAAATCAGAAATCAAGGACATACCATTTCTTTTTAAATTAGAAGTTGCATTTACCTTTGAATCTGGAATTGATCGAGGTTTTGCAAATGGTTTTGGTGGTGGTGGTGGTAATGATCTTCTTAGTGGTGGCGGTGGTGATCTTCTCAGTGGTGGCTATGGTGGTAATCTTCTCAGTGGTGGTTATGGTGGTGGTGATCTTCTTAGTGGTGGTGGTGGTGGTGGTGTTTGAAGTGGTGTGGTGGTGGAGGTGGTGTTTGAAGTGGTGATGGTGGTGTTTGAAGTGGTGGGGGTGGTGGTGGTGGTGTTTGAAGTGGTGGTGTTGACATTTCTAGGGCTTGTTGGCTTGTTGATGCGACTGTGTCTCCCATTCTATTTCTTTTCCTTGGATCCTTTGATTTAGTAGCCTAAAACATTAACATCTTAATGTTAAACATAGTTTGTAAACTTAACAAAAAAAATTGAATAATTACAATACCTATTGGGTACTTGTGCCTGCATTTGAGATTCCAAAGTCTCCATCCCCTGCTCTCAAATTACTTTCCACCTACCATTGACCAAAAAATGAATGTCAAATTTTAATGCTTAGAACTTACAACTTTTATTTAAAGTTAGGTACTCACATTGGTTGTTGGTTTTGAAGGACATTTTATCTTGTTGTGTCCTGACACCTTGCATATACTGCATTTAACAGTCCTAAGGTAAGTTTTCCTCTGCAGTCTTTGAGTTTGTTGATCAAACACCTCATCTACATTTGGTTCTACCCCTCCCTCTTGGTTTGCAGCCCCTTGTACTCCAGGTAATGCTCCTTCATCACCACCTTGACCATTTGGTAAACCTTGGTTAGTCCTTTTTCTTAATTTCTTTGGTCTTCCAGGTTGTGTTCTTTTGCTCTTTTAGGGGGTGGACATGATCCAATCCAGTAAGTCCCCACATGTCAAGGCTATCCATAGGATTGATGAGGAAAGAATAAACCTTTTTATATGTTTCTACACTGTAACAAGGATCAACATGACCCTCTGCCTCTAGCTCTTTCATTAACATACATGAGATTGCATGATTACAAGGTATGCCACATAATTCCCATTTTCTGCATGTACATGTCCTGTCATTTAGATTCACTGAGTACTGACTATGAATGGTGCTAACTTGAAATTTCCCACCACCTAAAGACGTTGGAATGCAATCACCAACCAAATTTTTCCTCTTCTCAAGTTCCTTGTGTATCTTGGGACACAACCTCAACCTAGACCACTTTTTAATGGCAGTTTCTCTATTCTCATCAAGCCTTGCCATGATCATGTTTCTGATTGTCTCTAGGCATGCAAGTATAGGTTTATCCCTAACATCCAAAATGAAACTGTTGAAACTTTCAGCTAAGTTATTCAGAAGAATATCACACTTTGTCTCAGTTCTGAAATGGGACCTAGACCAGTGTTGTGGAGGTTTATCTGAGAACCAATCAAAACACTCTTTGTTATATGCTTTGACCTCCTCCATACATGCTTTATACCTACTTTCGGTAGTTGCACATGTTGCACTCCATAGCTGATCTCTGTAAATCAATCCTCTAAATCCTGCTGTTCTCATATTAGCTAACATATGCATTACACAAAATCTGTGTTCAGCATTAGGCAAAAAAAGAAGCAATGGCATCAATCAAACCCCTTTATTTATCAGACATTATAACATAGCCTCTGTCATCAACAATTTCCAAGTCATTCACCATTAACTGAACAAACCAATTTCATGTCTCCTTTGTTTCAGCCTCAACAATTGCATAACAAATTGGAAACCAATTATTATTTGGATCAATACCACATGCTGCTAATAACTGGCCACCATATTCCCCTTTTAGAAAACAACCATCTAAACAAATGACTTTCCTACACAACTTAAAACCCTCTTTCAACCCTCCTCAACAAACATAGAATCTCTGAAATATTGTCCTACCATCCATCTTGTTGTCCTCAACTGTCATGTACACAGAATTTCCAGGATTTCTTAACCTAAGCTCATCTGCATAATCCCACAATTTGAAGTATTGTTCTTTCACACTTCCTTCAATCAATTGAAATGCGTTTCTTTTTGTTCTGTATGCTTGTTGCATAGAAATGTCTGTCTGGTACTTGTTCATAACAGCTTTCTTAAAGGCCTTTGCAGATTGGGTTGGGTTTGATCTCCAATCATTGACATGCTCTTTTGCCAACCAGGCAGGCTTCAAATGTTCACTCTTGAAATGATTTGGACAGGTGTGGCAAGTGTTGAGAGTTTTAATCACCAGATTTGTTTCTCCTTGTCATGTTGAAGCAAACAACAACCATGGACAAGGGTCCTTACATTTGGCCCTAACTCTTTGTTTCACTTGCTTCACAAAGTGGATACGTATATGCTCTAAAATTGCATGCTTTCTTATAGCAGAAACCAAGATTTATGATAAGCAAACTCCATCCCCAGTTCAAAGACAGGTTTATCCATATCCACTTTTGGATTGAACACTCTACCCTTACCCCTATCATCATCACTTGCATAATCTTTCAATCCATCGTCTGAATCATAATCAATTTCCACATTTCTACCCTTAACACCAGCCCCATATGACAATTGAACTCCTTTTCCAGTATCCTTGGCCGTAGAGGTCACTTTGGATCATCCAACTTCATCACCATTAACCTGAACTTCCATGTCATCCTCTCTAGTCTCATACTCACTATCATGTAAAGATTCATGTTTAGAATCAGAATCCTCCAACAATCTTTGTAAATCACCCACCATATCAACATCAATCATCCCTCACATCTCCCATCTAATTCCACAAACAGTTCAGCATACCTCCTCTTCTTAGCCATAAACATTGCAATATCAGCTGCTTCACTATCATTTTTAATTAACCTTGGTTCTAGATTTACCATTGAATCAACATGTAAATCCCAAATCCTTTGGTACAAAGTATAATTATCTTATTGCACACCAGCCTCTTTAACAGCTAACTTAAGTTCAAGCATTGACACACAATCAACCTCGAAATAGTCAAACCAAGTGACATTTCCTCCATTGTATGTACTCATACTGCCTTTACTAAAGTAGCCCCCATGATGAAGCTTTATAGAAAATTGTTCTTCAAACTCTACACACATGAAAATTGAAGAAAATAAAAGCATAAAAAAGTTTAATGAGTTGAATGTATACATATTTAATGGACAATAGGTTATGAAAGAAAGTATATTCAAACAAATATGGGACCACTTCATGAAAAACAATAAAGGACTACATTTTTTAACACAAAAGGGACCACCAAAAATTGCCAACAAATTTCAATGGCAAATAAAACATCACAGAGCATATATTGGTAGTTGGTCATAAACTTTATGTAATTTTTAATAAATTTCTATAGAAAAGTACAAAGGAAAAAAAGTATAAAAACAATACGGAAATCCTAAACATATCTACATACATAAAAGGACCAAATTCGTAAAAAAAAAAACCACAAGAGAAATCCTAAGTCAAAACCCCTAATTTTTTTGCTCAAGACCTAATTTTTCCATAAAAATTACCATAATTTGGTGTGGATGGATAGAGGCAACCCTTCTTCTTTCGCTTACACCAAGTCATTTTGCCTTCAACAATCGATTCTTCAATTTTTGTGTTAAACCTTACGATTTCTCCTTCATATGCTAATAATTGAAGACCGTCATCAACCTTAATCGATGCCTGATCCAGCAGTGAACACAAAATGACCAAAATGCTCTCACTGAATCTCACGTGAATCGCACGTGGTAACTTAACGGGCTTTTTGGACGAAAAATGTCAAAAAGCCACAAATTGATAAAAAGTAGTAACTTTGGTCCCTAAATTGACAAAATTAAGACTTCAGGCCCCACTCTGATACCTCCTCGTAGACTTCAGGCCCTAAATTGTCATTTGCCCATGACTGAAATCATAAAGATGACAAGCATGTAAATTTGAAACTTAAATTTATTGAAACATAACTGGATTCTCATTAAGGCTCTCAAACCTTTCTTGCACACCATAAAGAGGCACTTGCTTCCTTCTAACACTATTCTGGTCAGCCTGCCGGTGTGAGGTAAAAGTAATTATTACAAGCCTTTATAGACCAACATAGACCAACGACAAATTTTAAACCTTCTAAATTCATCGATGAGAGATCAAATATTGTTCGTGATGCATATAATAATAGAATACATGCGTCCATTGTTAGAAAAAAAATCAACAAACAATATCATAAAAGATAAAAGTTGTTTTAATGACAGATAGATTTAATAAGTTGCTAGGACTAGCGAATGATAATAATAATAATTAAAAAAATGACATAACTCACCTCCCAGAAGAAGTCCACAACTGATTATGTAAGCAACTCCAAAATGGGGCAGAGCATAAATCTGACTGCCTGTTAAAAGCCTCGTAACCCACTCCAATTTTGTTACACTCTAACCCGTCCAAGGTAAATCTGACCCGCTCAAGCAGCATCCACATAGAAAAATTCATCCCCAAATTTTGTGGCTGACCTGGTTACCCTTCAACAGGAGATAGAAGGAAGAGTTAGTAATCCTAGATTAAGTTAAATACTTGGATAGATCTCAAGCACTTTATTCCCCATTCAGTTGAGTGCTATAATTTCATTTCATAGTACATAACAAGGAACCATTTAATACATCTTGCTGGGCTTAACATCTTCAATTAAACACATTAATAGCAATAATGTGCAACAAATTAAACAATTTTGCTACGGTACAAGCAAACAATACTAAATATTTATCTATTTAATATGCAAAGAAGGCAGTGTCAGAACCATACTATGACCCCTTGGAGTGAGACTGAATACCAAGAACAAAGAAAAAAATACAATTTAATTACACAACTGTTTTCTTCATTTGTCAATATAACGGTTGTGAACACACATATGCATATCCCACTTGATGTATTTTGATAAATTGAATGTCGTTGGTTGAATATTTACCTCACGTATGGTTTCATGTATTTAAATTAAATAACAGATAATGGCAACAAGTCGAATGATTGCTATCAAATCAATTGATAAGAGAGCTAGACTTTGTAGCATCAAAGTCCGTATTTTATGCAAATGGGAGCAGAAGGAACGATTCGGAAAAAATGTCTATTGAGATGATATTAGTGGATAAGGAGGTAATATTTTTTATCAATTACCTTTCGTATCTTGCCTAATGTTTAATGCGATTAACATTTAATAATATTAATACTCGTATTATTTTATTAATATTATTGTATATTTTGATTAGGGATCTAAAATTCAGGCTACTGTCCCAAGTAGCTTACCGCCCAAATTGAAGAATATGTTTGAAGAAGAGAGAGTTCTAAAGATCTCAAAATTTGGGGTTGAACAAAATATTCAACCTAACCAAAAAGCGAAACATAATCACCAATAGAAATTGACTTTTTGTCCGACCACTGATGTATCCAATGCCGATACATCTATCCACATTTTACATAATAGTTTCGAGTTCACACCTTTTGAATCTTTTTGGTCTTTAAATGTGGAATTTGTTATGGGTGAGATATGTACCTCACATATCATTTTTTCTTTTACTCTTAAATGAATTATGATATTTACTAAAATGGAATTATTATTTGCTAGATGTGATTGGTGAGGTCATTTTACCTCTCGGATATTTGACTATGTGCAGAAAATCGGTGCTAGAAAGTTTGATGTTCAGATGATTGATAATGAGTATATGATCTAAATATATCATATGCTTGATTATTTAAAGGATAAACAATAAAATTTGTGAACAATTTTAATATATTTATTATGTAATTACGTTCTCTCATTTTGGAAGTGGAATGGAGTTGTCTTGCGTCTTGTGGGAGTCATATGGAGATGAACTAAAACAGTATATTGGCAAACGTCGCGAAGTTGAGAAAGACACAATTATATTAATTTTACAGTTTGTAATGTTGTCAAAATTCCAAGGTAATATATTTACTTAATCTTTATTTTAAATCTTATAACCTTTATGATTAAGGCTTATTACATATTAGTGACATTTAAAATCCTTATACAGAAAAGACTCGTGTTGGTACCCTGAAGCACGCATCAAAAATTCCTATCAATCCATCATTTCCCAAAGTAACATAGTTTCTTAGCAAGTAAAAGAAGATTTAACTTTAACAAGAACCTATGAATTTGTTTTACTAATTCTGATTGTTTGGTTAACTTTCATATATCATTATTCTTTTACAGGCGTAGTGACATTGGATTTTCATCCAACAGTCGTTCTTTATCTACTATCACTAATGATATTAGTCATATCAATAGTGATCAGTGGTTGAAAATTGAAGAATTCAAGACAATTGGTGATTTGCTCACATTTACAGAGGTATACAATAATTTTTGGCTCTTTATTCAAGGTGCTCATTTAACCTCACATAATTGCTCTTAATATAAATAATTATTTTTATTAGGCTGGTGAATACACCATATTCTCAATCATATCTGATGTGGATTCACATGCTAAATAGTATTACGATGGTTGCAGCAATGTAAAGTGTGCTAAAGATTTGATAAGAGCGCAAAAAACTGCCAAAAATGCAGTACACCCTATGGCAACATTATTCAGAGGTAATTGTTTTTATAGCTATTTTAGATATTATAAATACTATAATTAATATAATTATTTCTGTTTTAAAATACAAACATTAAGTAGAGGCAAAAAAACAAAAAGTTTGTGAGGAGAATAAGAAAGAACCCATTCCGATGTTGCGACGATGGTGGATGCATTGTAGTGTAGTGTAGCGTTCTCCAATTTCTGACGTCGCTTTCCTGAAATCACAAATAATGGAAGGATAGAACACAAATTTGAATATAAAGACACTAATAACATTAAATGAATTATTAATCATTTTATCCACAGCCAACATTTTATTAATATATTGTTTTTGGTAATTTATGGGGTTTTCTGTGGGTCTCCATAAAAAATGAGATAATGATTGGGATATTTGTCGGGGAATATTTGACAGGGGATATTTGTCGGGTAAATGCACAAATATGCTAAAGGGGATAATACCGAGGAATAATAATAGTATTCTGACCAAACATATCAATCATGAATCTACAAGATCATTGCTATCCTTTTATGACATCATTCTACTTATATAGGAACATTCGTTATGTCACAAGGAATCAGCTGAAGATATGAAACTAACTTAGCAGATTGTTCCGATCCTCAACCCACAAATTAAACCTTTTCATTTTCCTTTTACAGGCAATTGCACCCGAGCACAAAAGCCTTATAACTTATAGGCATGGCAATGTTAGACTCCCTCATATCACTGTATTAATAAATTCAGAATCTAAAACTTTAACAAGTCCAATTCACAAGATTAGAAAACTTATCAAAAAATTAGCATCAATTGATTTCCATCATCAACAATTCATGTAGTTGTAAAGCTCTATAGTTGATACCCAAGACCAACAAATTCAGGAGAAAAAATAAAAAAAATTAGCAGCAATTGATTTCTATCATCACCAAAATAACTATAAAATCCAAACTTGAAGAATCCCCTTTAACACATGCTAAAATTGCACTTTTCTTTTTTATATTCATTTCCATAAAATTTTCCAAACATATAACTGAGTTAACAGCAAGACAATACATATTACCTTGGCAAGTTGACCAAAAAGTTACATCAATCTACCAGCTCCAAGGCTTTTATTGCATCGACGACAACAATGCATGTCAAAATAAAATTAAAAAATTTATAGACATATTTATTTGTTGTAAAAGCGAAATGAGGATCGAAACATAGTAATTCACATTAAGAATTGCACACATATGGAGGAAGGTGATTATTTTTTTAGATACAAATTAAGAAGATATAAAATACCTCATTTCATTTGTAGAGTTTAAGGATGACCCAAAATTTATGTTTTTTCCAAAATATTTGGCATAGAATTGTGGCAGGTAATTTTTGCAACAATAATTACTTGCTTTACTTATAACATAATTTCCATCATTGATCCTTGATGATTGAGATCATGTGCTTTTGCAGGCTGAGAAGGCTGCTTTTACGAAGGTTCAAAAAGAAACAAGAGGTAGAGGTATTGCTCTTTATATTTGTTGCTTAACTGTTTTTAATTTTTAATAAATATGTATCTATATTTTTCTAATCCTATATCTTAACCCTAATTGTGTTCCCCTTGTCAGGAATCAAAGGAAAATCTAAAAGATACTGAGGCCAAAGATGACGGTGAAGCTGAAGATGTAGCAGGAGACGATGTTGATACTGACAAGGAAGATGGTGGTGCCAATGAAGAATATTTCATTTTGAGGACTTCCTATGAACAGTTTGCTTTGAAGCCATTTTACAAGAATCCCTTTTCCTGGTTTCAATGGGTACTAAACACTTTGTTGTAGTAGGTAAATCTCACCCACTACATGTATTCTCTTATTCACCTTGCATTATTCATTGAAATATGGGCTGATTATATTACTATCTTCAATTCTTATCAAAATGAATGTTAAAAAATTAAAATTTACTTTTGTTCAATTACAAATTTGAAATATTTTAGGATATTTATTTTGGGAGTAAGAAAATATATTAAATATTTTTTTGTAGCATACAAAATATACCATTTGGCATTTCAAGCCTTGAAAATGGAGATAGAAAACCAACTTGAATGTTCTTTGTGTTTGCACTTAATTGGCTAATTTTTTAGTTGTTTCCCCTCATTTTTCTATGTTATACGTGGGCAGAACTTCCGATGATGTATTAGACTTTTTGCATGGCTTTCACTTGTCAACCATATCTCACTATCATATGTTTGGATAGAGAACCAACCGGGCTAGATTTCGGAGCAAAAGGGAGAAAAATCGTCGGAGCTTCTGGAGGCATGGGCGACCGCCCACATGCACAGTAGGTTTGTCGTGGTTATTCATCTTCATGGGCGACCGCGCAGCTGGTGAAGGGCGACCGCGCACATGGACAGAAGGTTTTGGCTCGGAGGATTTTTGGCTTGGGCGACCGCCCACGTGTCGGGGTGGAAAAATTCTGGGCCCATTTTTTAGGCATTTTTTTGGGTTTCCTTGTCCATCTAGGGTTTGGTTTGATGCCCTAGCACATATTTAAGCATAGTTCCGCCCCATAAACTCATTGTAACCACAAATCACATATTATAGTGCAAGATCCTGGCTTGGTAGTGCCCCCAGACGTAGCCAAACATTGGTGAACTGGGTTAATAATTTCTTGTGTTATTCTTTGTGCTTTATTTCTTGTGTTCTGTTTGTGTGCTCTAATCATTCTTGTAGGTTTGCTTGGTAGTGGAGGGCCATATTGACAACAACTGGTATCAGAGCTCTTGGTTTCAAGATCAAGGGAGTTGTCAAGCAATCAAGAATGGGCAAGGACAAACAGGCGGTTGAGAAATTCGATGGGCCTGACTACGGATATTGGAGGATGCAGATTGAGGATCTCTTGTACTACAAGGATCTCTATAAGCCTCTGAAGGGTGTCAAACCGGAAGAAGAAGATCAGGAAGAATGGGAACTCATGGATCGGAAAGCCCTAGGGGTGGTCAGATCTACTTTGTCAAAGTGGATTGCAAAGACTACCAAGAAGGCGACAACCACCAAGGAGCTATTGGATTATCTTACTGAGAGATTTGAAACTCCATCTGCTGCAAATAAGGTTGATTTGATACGCAAGATGGGTAGTCTCAAGATACAAGAGGGAGGATCCTTGGCTAAGCACATCGATGAGTTTATGGATGTTATAGACTCATTGACTGCAGTGGAGATCAAGTTCGATGATGAGGTTCATGCGTGCTTGTTGCTAGCTTCTTTACCAGCAAGTTGGAGCGGAATGGTGACAGCGATCAATGCTTCAGCAGGTAAGAAGAAATTGAAGTATGATGATGTTAAAGACTTTCTTTTGGCCGAAGAAAATTGCACGAAGAAGTTGGGGACATCGAGTGCTTCGGGATCGGTTTTAGCTACTACTAGCAAGGGGAAGCCGGGTACTAGCAAACAAGGGAGAACCGAATCTAGGGAGAACGTGGTGAGTGGAAAGGGCAAGACCGGGGAGACCAAAGACAAACCAAAGGTTGTAAAGGGATCTGTTCAGTGCTATCATTGTATGGAATTAGGACACTACAAGAGGGATTGTCCAAATCGTAAGGGCAATTTGGTGAATGTGACAGTCGAAGGTGACGATTTATTGGTTCTGAGTGTTAGTAGTGCACTAGAATCATGGGTGCTGGATTCGGGGGCATCATTCCACTCTTGCAGGCATAAAGAAGAGATGGAGAATTACACTTCTGGTGATTTCGGTAAGGTCTATCTGGCGGATGGCGAGCCTTTGGAAATCAAGGGGAAGGGGGATGTCAGAATAGGAGCATCGGACGGGAAGGTCTTACATCAGAACGGGGTCAGGCACATTCCGGGTTTGAAAAAGAACCTACTATCAGTTGGGCAGTTGGACGAAGAAGGTTACAAGGTAACATTTGGCTGCAAAAACTGGGTTATTACCAAGGAGGATTGTGAGATCGCTCGGGGTAATAAGGAGGGGACTTTGTATTTGGCGAATAACACCAAGGATAGTATCGCGGTGGCGGCAGCCAAGGGTGATACGGATTTGTGGCACTGTCGATTGGGTCACATGAGTGAGACGGGGATGAAGGTACTTTCTTCAAAGGGACTACTACCGGGTTTGAAGACAGTCAACGTGGGGATCTGGGAAGATTGTATGTTTGGCAAACAGGGGAGAAATAATTTCTCGAGGACAGGTAGGGGTTTGAGGGAAGCAAAGTTAGAACTTGTTCACACTGATTTGTGGGGACCATCTCCGATAACTTCTCTTGGTGGTGCGTCATATTACATGACTGTTATTGATGATTCTACAAGGAAGGTCTGGGTTTATTTCTTGAAGGGAAAAGATGAAGCTTTTGAGGTGTTCAAGAAGTGGAGGGCCTTGGTGGAGAATCAGACGGGACTTAAGCTTAAGTGCTTGAGATCAGATAATGGTGGGGAGTATGAGCTTGGTGAGTTTAGGGAATATTGCGCTGCAAATGGTATTCGTATGGAGAAGACACCAAAGCGCACACCACAACTCAATGGGGTTGCAGAGAGGATGAACAGAACATTGAACGACCGGGCTAGAAGTATGATATTGAAGTGTGGAAAGCTGCGATAGATGATGAGATGGACTCATTGAAGGCCAACAAAACTTGGGAGTTGACTGAACTACCTAAGGGGAAGAAGGCACTGCATAACAAGTGGGTTTACAGGATCAAGGAGGAAGCAGACGGCAGCAAGCGTTACAAGGCAAGATTGGTTGTAAAAGGGTTTCAGCAAAAGTACGGTATTGACTACACCGAGGTATTCACTCCGGTTGTGAAGATGACTACTATCAGAATGGTTCTGGGGATAGTAGTGGCGGACAACTTGTTGCTTGAACAGATGGATGTGAAGACAGCCTTTCTTCATGGGGACTTGGAGGAAGAAATTTACATGGTACAGCCAGAGGGTTACTTGTCTAAGGGTAGCGAGGAGCTGGTTTGCAGATTGACTAAGAGCTTGTATGGCCTTAAACAAGCTCCTACGCAGTGGTACAGAAAGTTTGATGGGTTCATGCACGACATTGATTTCATCAGATGTGAGGCGGATCATTGTTGCTACTTCAAGAACACGGACAATGGGTACATAATCTTGCTGTTATATGTGGACGACATGCTAATAGCAGGCTCTAGCAGTAGAGAGGTAAACAGATTGAAGGCTCAGTTGTCAGAACGGTTCGAGATGAAGGATTTGGGAGAGGCCAGAAAAATCTTGGGCATGCGGATTGACCGGGATAGGGAGTCGGGTAAGTTGGTTCTTTCACAAGCAGAATATGTTGAGAAAATCTTGGCAAGGTTTTGTATGGAAGAGGCGAAGCCAACAGGAACACCATTGGGTATGCACTTCAAACTATCCGAGAAGGACTCACCTATGGGCAAGGAGGAGCGTGACAAGATGGAGAGAACTCCAAATGCTCCAGCAGTGGGGAGTCTCATGTATGCAATGGTGTGTACAAGGCCGGACATTGCACATGCGGTGGGAGTAGTCAGTCAGTTTATGGGCAATCCAGGAAAGCAACATTGGGAAGCGGTTAAATTGATTCTGCGTTACTTGAAGGGTACTGCTGGTAGGCTCTGTGTTTCTCAAGCAAGGAGGTCGTGTTAGCGGGTTATGTTGATGCAGACTTGGCATCAAGTGATCTTGATAAGAGGAGAAGTACTACAAGTTATGTGTTCACATTGGCTGGTACGGCAATCTCCTGGGCTTCTAAATTGCAGAAGATCGTGGCTCAGTCGACTGCAAAAGCAGAATATGTAGCAGTGACAGAAGCAAGTAAAGAGATGGTATGGCTGCAGAACTTCTTGGGTGAACTTGGGAAGACGCGAAGTGGTAACGTTCTCTACAGCGACAGTCAGAGTGCAATACATTTGGCTAGGAATCCGGCATTTCATTCGAGGACGAAGCACATTGAACTGAGGTTTCACTACATCAGACATCTCTTGAAGGAGAAGATCTTAAGGCTAGAGAAGATATTGCGATCGGAGAATCCGGCTGACATGTTGACAAAGGTTGTGAACCTTGATAAATTGAAGCTGTGCAAAGCTTCAATTGGGCTTGGAGAATAGAAGAGGAGAATGGCACTACCATGATAGAGGTGAGCACTAGGAGGACACCAACGATGAGTTGAAGAACGGATACGGGGCTTATATGTGTGGTTGATCTCTAGGTGGGAGATTGTTGGGATAGAGAACCAACCGGGCTAGATTTTGGAGCAAAAGGGAGAAAAATCATCGGAGCTTCTGGAGGCATGGGCGACCGCCCAGGTGGTGTTGGGCGACCGCCCACATGCACAGTAGGTTTGTCGTGGTTATTCATCTTCATGGGCAACCGCGCAGCTGGTGAAGGGCGACCGCGCACATGGACTGAAGGTTTTGGCTCGGAGGATTTTTGGCTTGGGCGACCGCCCATGGGCAATTGGGCGACCGCCCACGTGTCGGGGTGGAAAAATTCTGGGCCCATTTTTTAGGCATTTTTTCGGGTTTCCTTGTCCATCTAGGGTTTGGTTTGATGCCCTAGCACATATTTAAGCATAGTTCCGCCCCCTAAACTCATTGTAACCACAAATCACATATTATAGTGCAAGATCCTCGCTTGGTAGTGCCCCCAGACGTAGCCAAACATTGGTGAACTGGGTTAATAATTTCTTGTGTTCTTCTTTGTGCTTTATTTCTTGTGTTCTGTTTGTGTGCTCTAATCATTCTTGTAGGTTTGCTTGGTAGTGGAGGGCCATATTGACAACATCATATTCATAAACTTTTTCCCACTCACAATAATTTTGAGTATTATTATTTACACTTTAATACTTATGCTCAACAATAACTGTGCACATTAAACTGGAACAAAAGAAGTAAGGTTGGAGGTGTATTGTGCAACATATATATATATATATATATATATATATATATATATATATATATATTATAATAAAGAAAATCAGAAACATATTATATTTTTATATGTGCCATGTGAAATTTTACATGAAATTCTATTTGTAATTCATTGAAAATATTATTTTTGGAATAATACTCAATTAAAAAAATTGGCACAATTGGATATTTTAATTGGGGTTAGTCAAACGAGTTAAAAAAATGAGATTTGCATGTTTAATTCATCATGTGCACTATACATAACTAATTAAAAGAAAGAGGTTATTAGTCGGATAATTAATCCACTAAGAATTTATTGAAATTACGTAAATCAAGTATACATTTTTTATTCAATATAAACGTTGCATATTATTTATTTATTAACTTGATTGAATTTTGATAAAAAAAATTGTGTAAGTGAGGGACAATGGCAGGTCAAGAATGAAAGGTAACTCTGCACGCCGAAAAGTGAACCGCAAGATTTGGCTCACCGTATCTCGCATGAAAGAATGACAAAGAAAAGTGCCTTGAATAATTAGCGTCAATATGCCCATCGAATTTCGATGAGTTACTCACTAGTATTAATAAAGGAGAGAGAATTAGTGGAGTTGGTATTGTGAGTATGAAAAGTAAAATTAGGAGAGAGAATGAGTGGGATGAATAGCAAGGGGACTGTTGTTGTGTGTATGACAAGTGGGTCTCATTAAATTTAAAAATAATATGAACTTGCCATTTTGGAATGTCCTAAGTCGAATGGATAGCCCTAAAAGACAAATTATTCTAAGTTGGATGGGATAGAGGGAGTATATTGGTGTATAGTAATCCCAGGTCCTGGGTTAGCTCAGTTTCTATTGGTCGGCAATCTTTGCCTTTAATTTTTAAATCTACCGCCTATATTTCTATAGGTCAATTTCATCCAAACTCTGCCTTTTTGTATCTCAACCGCCACGTTTGCCGGTTAGAGATTGATTGTATCCCAAATCTCAGTCTTGCATTTAATTATTTCTTAGCTATATGCTCTGAAAAAGAAAAGTTAGATGCTAAAAATATACCCACTATATGATTTAAAACAGACACATAATTTATTTATATATGATAATTTATTTATTTTTAGAAATAAGACTATTTGTTTGAGAGGAATGAAAGAAATCAAGAGAGAAGAAATTAGTCTCCAAGAGTTACAACAAATAAACTAAGTTACAAACTAATTTCATATTGTAAATGTCATGTTTTGAAATTGACTTCAATTATATATCAAGAAATTTTATTAGTTAGTTATTGTGCTAGCATATATGAGCAAAACTATACAAATATTATGTTACTAAAGTAATGATGAGTACATATCAATGGTGACTTTGTTTTATTATATAATCATTGAGATTATTCAAATCATTTTGTTAAGTGTTAAGTTCGAGTTTCGATTATCTTTAGATGTATGTGGTTGTTATTATCAAACAAATTCAAGACTTAAAATTTAGCACTTAATGATTTCAGTTTTATATTTTCAGTTCTACATTTTCAAAACTTAATATTCAGTTTAACCAAACAGTGGCTTAAAAAAAACTTAAAAGGTAAAAGTTGGTCATTTTGATATTAATTTTTTCACAAATTTCTCTACCACAATTTTAAAAAATAAAATATAAAGGGATACAACTTACAAGTAGGGGTTATTTCTCTAAAGTCCCTCACGAGCTCTCTATTTTTTTAACAAGAGAGACATTCTTAAATAACCTAGTCAAATCCATACGGGAAACAATACTCCCTCTGTCCCATAAGTCTTATGAAAACTTTCCATTTTGGGCGTCCCATAAGTCTTAAGAAATCCCAAAAAGGAAACCTTAAATCACTATTCTCTCCACTCATTCTCTCTCCTACATTATTTTAATACTCACAACACATTATAATTTACTATTCCCTCCACTCATTCTCTCTCCTATTTAATTTTTCACACTCACAACACTTCTTCCACTCATTCTCTCTCCTAATACTATAATAATATTCCTTAATTCCCGCGCAAAATGGAATCTTCTTAAGCTTAATGGGACGGAGGGAGTATTCCTTAAGAACCCCTAGTTAGTTTTATTATTATAGTAAATGCCTAAAATAACTATACCAAAACCCTAACAATCACACTCTCCCTCTCAATCCCTCGTTCACACGCCCTTTTTACATTCTCTCAATTCTCAATTGGAAGCTTCCTTCATCTCTCTTTCCAATACTCCTACCATTTTCAAATTATAGATACTATGAATTCATCACGAAAAGATTCATCGGAAGCAACCATCGTAATCCTCTCTGTCACTAATCAAATTAACATCAACAAACTTAATCCACTTGCCCAATGTCAAATTTTGCCATTATTATGGGGATATATTTTTCCACAATGGTCGACTATTGATGAAATTCCAGGTCTGCCATATCAAGACTCGGTGGTTGACCATTATTAAAATTTATTTAATAAAGTCAAAATAAATTATGAGAGCTCAACTCTCGATTGAGCTGATAGCTTGGTATCCAAACTGTATCAATCATTGTGATCCTCATTGTGTACAAAATTCATGCTAGGATCTATCGGGCATGTATGGGGTCTAACAGTTAAGGGTGTAAATGGTTTGGTATAGGCCAATTTACAGACCGAACTACTAGTCATCGGTTTAGAAAAATCTAAAAGCGAACCGAACCATGAAAAAATTCAAACCGAACCGAACCACCATGGTTTGTTTCGAACCGCGATTTGATTTTACGGTCCGAACCGTGGTTTAAACCACAGTTCAAACCACAGTTCAAACCATGAAATAGAACACGACATAAACCATTAATTAGAACATAGTTTCAAACTACACAATTAAAGTCATGTTTGTTTGAATTTTCCAGACATAGCATCATGAAGAGATTCAAAATTTAAATGAAATTGTGCTTCAATGTTTATGATAACAACAAGTCATTTGAGTACTTGTAATGGTATGTGCTAAAAAGTGAATTAACATTATTACAGGAAGATTAACCAAAAGAAAAAAAGGGTTATGGGCTAAAACCCATTAATAAAATTAGAAATTTTCAAATCTAAATGTGAGGTGGAGATGAAAGATATGCATATCTATGGTTAATAATGAAAGGTTTGGTGGTTCGGTCTCGCGGCCGTCTCGAACCGTGGTTTGGGGGTCCAGACCGCAGACCAAACCGAACCACACGGTTTGACAATTTTTGAAACCGAACCAAACCACTATTGCTTGAAAACTGAACTAAACCACGTGGTTTGGTTTGGTTCAATTCCGAACCGCTGTTTGGACCCGGTCTTTAAAAGTCCGTTATTAGTTTCTTTGACGATTTGTGTTCTTTCAATAAGTTAAGGGAATGAAGACAGCTGGAACAAGAAAGGACATGGAGAGAGAAGAGAGCTCTTGGATTGACTTTCTAAGAGTTGAAATGCATCATGGTTGTGAGTGTTTTTTTTTGTTGCTATTATTTGCTTTTGATGAAAAAAGTAAGTTTATTAATTGTGTATAATCATTGATATTTCAATTTTCTCTTATGTTTTTTTAATTGATGGTTTTCGATTGAAAATTTGAGTTTGATAATTGAACTGTAAAGAATAAAAGTGAGTCTCGATTATCATTGTCAATCTTAGACTAATAGTACTAGGAAATCTGTGATTTGGCAACTGCGTGATCTCTAAAAACGTGATTAATGATTTGACGTGTGGTATTTTTATATGAAACTCTTTTATAACATTTTGAAAGTAGTGTGTCCTCTTATAGCAATGTAATTGGGCTCAAGAACCATAAGTCACTTTCCCTATTGATATTTGCTCAAGTTCCTAGAGAAATCAAAGAGGTTCTACGTGTGATCACTCTTAATCTACTTTTGATAACTTTGGTAGTTCAAACATTAAATTCAAAATTGATTTTGAGAGTTGACTTAATCTGAGAGTTAAATATATACTCCCTCCGTCCCACGTTAGTTGAGACTTCTTTCCCTTTTGGGCCGTCCCACGTTAGTTGAGACTGCCCAAAATGGCAAAGGAATCTTCACTATTTACCCCACTCATTCTCTCTCCTATTTCACTTTTACACTCACAACATTCTCTCTCCTAACTATTTCTCCCACTCATTCTCTCTCCTATTTAATTCTTCATACTCACAACATTTTCTTTCACTTTTTCTCTCACTTACTTTTCCTTAATTGGTGTGCCCAAAAAGTTAGTCTCAACTAACGTGGGACGGAGGGAGTAATTGTTGTTTGATAATTTTTAATTTTTTTTGCTATTTTTCGGCTTTAATAAAAAACAATTGTGTATGAATAATAATTGATATTTTTATTCATCTTAAGTTTTTCATTTTCTGTTTTATTGGAAATTTGAATTTATTAGTTGAACTACGAGAATAAATGTGAGCTTAGTAGTTGAATTATCAGAGTTAATCTCAGCTTGATAGTTTAGCTATAAGATGAAGTTTGGGAGTCGACCAAAAAATTATGTGGAATGCGTTAAAAAGAGATTTTCATACTAAGAGATTAATTAATTAGTGGACATGTGGTATTTTTGTATAGAGTCATTTCATGGTATTTTGAAAATAGCGTGAATAACATCCGTCTCAATAAGAGCAGACTGAAATTTGGACAAAATGAGAGAGAGCGCGTTATTCAGATGTGGAGGGTATAACCGGTCGGGTTCGGATCCGATCCGAACCCAATCTGAATCTCAAATTCGTAGACCCCAACTCGATCGACCCGAAAACCCAAGAACTCGAAACCAATTCGATTTGACTCGAATTATATTAAGAGTCTATTTTTTAGCCTAAATTTGTTTGATTAAAATTTGTTTTTAAGCACAATGTTGAATATTCTATAAAGAATATAAAGAGTAATCCAAAATAATCAAAATCTCACTTGTAAATACAAATAAAGGAAAATATTAAATATATTTTATTTATATTTTAAATTAACATTTTGTACAGGGTTCGGGTTAGATCGGGTTGAGTTTCAATCGAATTAGTAGCGAGATCCGGACGCAATTGAATTTTATAAATTGAAACCTAATCCTAATTTTTCGGATCTATCAAATTGTCAAACCTATCCCATTCCCATCATCGGGAATCAGATCTGTCTCAATAAGCGCACACACACCCAACCCCACGCGGGATTCAGATGCAAAGATTGAAGCCAATATCTGCTGAGAAACGCGCTTCTCCATAATTATGGAGAAACATGTTTTTCATTAAATAAGTTCCTCGTTGAGCTCTTCCTCAAAAACCCAGTTCACCGGCGTCCCTTTCCACCGTCCTCCCTCTCCGGCCAAAACCCATCACCAAGCTCTCCCTCTCCGGCCAAATCACCAAACCCAATTCCTTTCCTCACCGGTTCTCTTCCATTAAATCAGCCATCGCCGTTCTTCTCAAACCTCACCGATCTAATCTCAATCACTACTCCCGCCAAACAGCGACCAATCCTCCCCCTCTAAACCCATTCACCGTTCTACCTCCAACAACACCGTCCTCTGTTTCTCAAAACGACCTTCAACACCGAACCTCTCTCTCTACCCAAACCGGTGTTCACCGGTGGCCTCCTTCGTCGTTCTCTCCCTCTAATCCGGTTGAATAGAAACCCAATCCAATCCCCTCTCAATTGCTTCCCTGTTACAGACCCTGAGCCATTCACCACCTCCGTCTCCCTTTTGAAGCCTTTTTTTTTTCTGGATATCAGTCCCAAGGCTTCTGGATATCAATATTCAATGTTCTGGATATCCAGAACTTTATGAAAGTGATATCCAGAACTAGAAATTTAGAATTTGCCTTGGTCTTGGCCCCAAATCTTTTTTTTCTGGATATCCGTCCCAAGGCTTCTGGATATCAATATTCAATGTTCTGGATATCCGAACTTTATGAAAGTGATATCCGTAACCAGAAATTTAGAATTTGCCTTGGTCTTGGCCCCAAATCTTTTACGGATATCACTTTCATAAAGTTCTGGATATCCAGAACTTTATGAAAGTGATATCCAGAATCAGAAATTTAGAATTTGTCTTGGTCTTGGTCCCAAATCTTTTTTTCTGGATATCCGTCCCAAGGCTTCTGGATATCAATATTCAATGTTCTGGATATCCAGAACTTTATGAAAGTGATATCCAGAACCAAAACCAGAAATTTAGAATTTGCCTTGGTCTTGGCCCAAAATCTTTTTTTCTGGATATCCGTCCCAAGGCTTCTGGATATCAATATTCAATGTTCTGGATATCCAAAACCCTTGAGACAGATATCCATAAAAAAAAATTATTGAATGAAAAATTTTTTTTTTTTTTGGAGAAACGCGTTTCTCCAGAGACCTACTCAAGATTGAATGTCTTCCCGCGTCTTTTTTGTTGGAGCGCCGGTAAATCACATCATATTGATTCTTCTACATCTCTGCTTTATCCTTTTAATTTTGTAATGTTTTGATGATTTCAATCATTTAGTTCCTTGTCAATAGCAAGGCTTTTAATTGACCTTTTGATTTCTTCAATTGAACTTGACGGAGGGGTGGGGGGAAGAGCAGAGGGAATTTGGGGAAATTCAGGGGGGGGGGGGGCGGGGGAGAAATTAGCACTGTATTAGGGTTCCCTTTAATTGTTAGGTTTGGGAAAATTAGGGCCTAATTTAGTTTTGAATGATTGGAGTTCCCTTTAATTGTTATGTTTGGGAAATTAGGGTTCTTCTGGTACATTGACAATCCTTTTATACAAGTCATCAGAAATTTCTAATGATTGGATCTTGAGAGTCAAAAAGACCTTGGAATAGATCAGAGAAACATGCATTGCGGAATCACTTAGGGTAGTGCCAGTGGTAAGATTCATGTTTATGATTAGGGTTCGGTCTTTGGATTTGATACAAGCTGGGATACTTCGGTCTTTCACAATCGATTTGGCAATAGATGTGTCAAGAATGAGGAATGTTGCTTGTTACAGTGGCCACAGTTCCTGTCCCAATGAGGAATGCAGCTTACAGTTCTCCAATTATATGTTTTATACAATCATAACGTGCTTAAAGAAGTTATTTTGTAGAAAAATATTTCCCTCTTTTCTCCATTTAAAACTTGAACTTTCCACAAAATATTGGTTACTTTATGAACCCTGTGGAAAGGAGCTAAGATGTCTTGGGTTAATGAAACAGTTAAGTGAACATACAACTTCTGCTTTTTCAGTGTCCATGAAATGTCGGGATAAGATTCAATATTAAACAAGATCAAATGAACTGCTTACACTCACCTGAGAAGGAACTGAAAGGCTGAGATTTTCGTCCACCGTAAGTTTCTAAATTCCCTCTTCATTTATACCCAACATAGTGATTTCTTATTCTATCTATTATTTAAATTTTGTGATCATCACTCATTCTATGTTTTTGCTTTCCGTCTATACCCAGTCCATAAATATGAATTGGTTTTTATCATATAATCAAGTAATTAGAAGAGTTGTTGTGTATCAAGTTATTAAAGGTGGTTGATCAAGTCTATTTTTTACTCCAATTTTTCGTAACCTATATATGTATGCTTCCCGAGTATAGAATTTACAGCATGAACTTGAATTTGTGTGAAATTTAGTTCAGAATGGTATACTATGTCTATTATTTTATCAAGAATACATAGACGGCAATGCAAGTACTTTCTCTGCCATAAGGAAGGGACCAATTGATGATTTAAACTGCCAACATGAACATAATAAAACAGGGGCGTGTTACAGAGGTGCCCAATCCACAGATAATACTGCTACGAAGGTGTAACAGAAAATTGGCCAAATGAGACACTGAGTCTTTATCTATAACTCAAGTTGCACCAACTTTCTCAAATTTATTCGAACGATGGGATTTCACATCGGTTATGAAGGTATTGGCATGAATAGTTGTTACCTTGAGGTGCATAACCAATAGTTCCTCTTAAAACAATAGAACTCCTTTGCAGGAAACTTGAAACTTCAAGAAGGAGAAACCTTGCAAGCCCAAAATCCCCAACATGAGCAACCATATCTCCGTCTAGTAGAATATTGCTCGGCTTAAGATCACAATGTATAATTGGAATTTCACATCGGTTATGAAGGTATTGGCATGAGGGATATAACCAGCTTTCCAGACTACCATTTGGCATGAACTCGTAAACTAAAGCTTTAAAATCGTTACCTTGATAATCAACTGAGGAGCACGCAGTTATGATCTTTACAAGATTACGATGTCGAATATTTCTCCAGGCTTCACATTCTGCCAAGACTCTTTAAAGTTCCTAGGAGGTCAAGGTTTAGAACTTTGACAGCAACTGTTGCTCCATCCTCTTCAAGGACCCCTTTGAAGACACGACTAAAGTTTTTCTTTTTTTTTTAAATGGTTTTTTCTTATTACTGAATGGCTTAATTTATTACAAGAGTGGCACTTGAAAGAGCTTGAAAGTGCATTTAGTGGGGTTTGAACCCCTTAACTCTCTTATGGAAAGGGATATTGGATGCCGCTTGAGCTAGAGCTCTTTGGCGGTGATAATGATAAAGATGATAGTGTTGAAATCGGATTTTTCTGTTGTTCATCTCATTTACCGTGAGTCAAAATATGATCAAAAAGTCAGCCAATGTAACTGGTCCTCGTTGAATTTCATTGCAGTTCAATATGATCATGAATTAGAAAAGTGATTGCATTCTTCTTGAGAATACAGTGTTTCACTCTTGAGATTCTCTCTAGCTGAGATAATAACCTTTGATTTTTCTGTTGGATATTCTAAATTATTCTACGTGACGCCCAAAAATATCCAACCAATTTGTGGTGTGAAATTATTATGTAGCTACATAAGACACTTGGCTTGAAAAGTCATTTAATTGACTATGAAGTTGCTAAGAAGTTGCTTCGCGTGGGATATGAGAGAAACCTGTTGGAACTTGTGTATGGCTTCTTTAAGACTTAACAGAAAAACTGACGAGAAAAGTAACGGAGATTGAAAGAATAAAAGAAATTAAGTCGAGTCTTGTATTTGATACAATCTCCGTAAGAGTTATTTGTCCCGCACAGGTTCTTACGGTTGAATGACAAAACTCTCGTAAGATAAAACGACTTTTTATTAGTTATAAGGAGCACTCCAATATAACTAATCTACGAACAACACAATGTTTTGAAACTTTGGACTTGAACGGATTGAATGCAACAATATGCAATTATTTGGGTATGATAATCTATCTTACTAGAGGGTAGGAAGGGTAGAAGTACAGTATATGTATATTGAAATTCGGAGGGAAAGGTATAAATAGAGAGTCAAGGGGTTTGTGTCTTTTCCCACGAAGAGACACAACTTTCTGTTTGAAATAGTGCATGTTCGGGATACGCTCGGCCGAGTCAAGGAACTCGCACGGCCAGAGCACCGAGCCGCACGGCCGAGTCAAGAGACTTGCACGGCCGTGCAAATCATACTGCTCGGCCGAGCAGGCATAAGCCTCGCCCGAGCAAACTTGTCCAAAGACTTTGGCCAATTTATGTGCTCTGCTCGGCCGAGTCAAGGACTCTGCTCGGCCGAGCACATCAAACAAAACTAAACACCCTTTAATTAACTCTCGTTAAGTTACAAAAGACCATTGTCATTAATTCTCATTCACCCTAAATGGTTTTGAGACATTAAATGAGTTTAATAATCTACAACAAATGTAGAATACATTTTGTAACTAGTTCCGTTAACACATAACGAACTTCCGTTAGAAATCTAGGTCAACGTTAAGTCAAACTTAACTTTCCGTTTACCCATTTCCAACAATCCCCCACATGAATGACAATTAATGCATGAATGCAATTTCGTCCAAAGTTCAGGCGAACTATTATTACATCGGAATAGATAGCTTGTGGCCTTGAATCTTCCCTAGTGAAATATTATCGGATATACTAGCCATTTGGTAGCGAGTCGCTTTGAACCGGTGGCGTCGGATGTATACCAAGACAATAATACTCACATAATAATAGCTCTAACAATTGTTGTTCTCACGTTTTTGTCCATTTTGGCCTTGGACCGTATCTCATTCATAAGCGTTCATTTAGAGGCGGCCTTATTACCTCTCACTTATATAGGTGATTCATTCTATAAGGAGTATCATGCACTACTCCACCCGTAGGTATAGAAATCATTAAAAGTTTTCTCAACTTATCCTTACCCTTTCTTTGCATGTGCTTGTACTTGGATGTTACGGGAATGAGTATTCAACATCTCCAGGTTAATAAACCGAGTTGTTGTTTCCAAGTAACTCTACTAGAACTTATAACTTGGTTGTCTCATTGAACCAAGGGCATGGGATCTCCATTTCTCAAGGTTGAGTGTCCGCTATAAGTTCTTTTGTTGTGGGTTTTAAACCCATTCCCCATAATAGTTTATACAGTTGATCTCGATTTATACCTTTGGTAAACGGATCCGCTATGTTATCACATGACTTTACATAATCAATAGTGATAACGCCATTCTTGATCAACTGTCTAATGGTATTGTGTCTACGACGAATATGTCTAGACTTACCATTATACATACTACTCTGTGCCCTTCCTATTGCTGATTGACTATCACAATGTATCATAACAAGAGCACGGAGTTTATTCCAACAAGGAATATCCTCCGGGAAGTTCTTAAGCCATTATGCTTCTTCCCGGCTTTATCCAAAGCTATAAACTCGAGATTCCATCGTGGATCCGGCTATACACGTTTGTTTGGAGGATTTCCATGACCTTTGCTCCTCCACCTATTGTGAATACATATCCACTTGTGGATTTAGAGTCTTTCATGTCCGATATCCAATTGGCATCACAGTATCCTTCTAATACTGATGGATATTTATTGTAAAGTATCCCATGGTTTAATGTATACTTTAAATATCTTAGTACTCTCATTAGTGCTTTCCAATGATCAGTACTAGGATTGCTTGTGAACCTACTTAGTTTGCTAAATGAATATGCAATGTCTGGACGAGTACAATTCGTTAAGTACATCAGACTGCCAATTATTCTTGCATATTCCAGTTGAGAAACTGGTTCCCCTTTGTTCTTGACTAAATGTAGAGTCAAGTCTACAGGTGTTTTAGCCGGAGGGTCATCAAAGACATTGAATCTCCGAAGAACATTCTCTGGGTAATAGGATTGTGAAAGAACTAATCCTTCAGATGTTCTAGAGATCTTTATCCCTAATATTACATCAGCTAATCCCATGTCTTTCATGTCAAAGTTCTTCTTTAACATACCTTTGGTATTCATGATCAAATCATGATTACTTCCCATTATGAGCATGTCGTCTACATAAAGACAAACGATAACGAATGATTCAGATGTTCTTTTAATGTAGACACATTTGTCACATTCATTAATCTTGAATCCATTCGATAACATGGTTCTATCGAACTTCTCATGCCATTGTTTAGGTGCTTGTTTTAGTCCATACAAGGACTTTACAAGTTTACTCACCTTTCTTTCTTTTCCAGGAACTACGAACCCTTCGGGTTGTTCCATGTAAATTTCTTCATCAAGTTCTCCATTTAGGAAAGCAGTCTTCACATCCATTTGGTGTATCTCAAGATTATGCACTGCTGCAATAGCTATGAGAACACGAATGGATGTGATCCTTATGACAGGGGAGTATGTATCAAAGAAATCATATCCCTCTTTCTGTCTAAAGCCTTTGGCAACTAGCCTAGCTTTGTACTTATCGATGGATCCATCCGCCTTATACTTCCTTTTAAGGATCCATTTGCAACCCAATGGTTTGCAACCTGGAAGGAGATCAACTAATTCCCAAGTATTGTTGAGCATTATGGATTCTATTTCACTGTTAATAGCCTCTTTCCAGAATGAACTATTCGGACCGAATAAAGCTTCTTTAACAGTTGATGGTTCGTTTTCTAACATATAAGATAGAAAATCAGGACCAAAAGTCTTTTCCACTCTTGCCCTTTTGCTACGTCTCGGTTCTTCATCTTCTATTTGAGAAGGACCGGTTGTAGACTCATGAGTTCTCTTATTAGAACCTACATCTTTCCTGTCCTTAACCGAAAAAATGTTTTCAAAGAATACCGCATTCCTTGATTCTATAGTAGTTCCTACGTGCATATCCGGAATGTCCGATTTTTGCACTATAAATCGATAGGCACTACTATTATTGGCATATCCAATAAAAACACAGTCAATGGTCTTTGGACCAATCTTGACTTGTTTAGGCTTAGGTACTTCAACCTTGGCCAAACACCCCCACACTTTAAGGTATTTAAAACATGGCCTACGATTATGCCATAATTTATAGGGCGTTTTATCAATACCTTTCTTGGGTATTTTATTAAGAACATAATTAGAAGTGAGTATTGCTTCCCCCCACAAGTTGTCAGGTAAGCCTGAACTGATCAAAAGCGCGTTCATCATCTCTTTGAGAGTACGGTTTTTGCGTTCAGCAACTCCATTAGATTGAGGGGTATATGGAGCCGTTGTTTGATGAATTATGCCGGATTCCCAACATAATCCTTCAAACGGTGCTTCATATTCTCCACCTCTATTGCTTCTAATTTTCTTAATTTTCAAATTAAGTTGATTCTCAACTTCTTTCTTATAAGTCTCAAAAGCCCCTAAGGCTTCATCCTTACTTCTTAAGAGATAGACATAGCAATACTTAGTGCAATCATCTATAAATGTAATGAAGTACTTTTTACCTCCTCGAGTTTGCACTAGTTTTAAATCACATATGTCGGTGTGAATTAACACGAGAGGAGTTGTGTCTCTTTGTATGGCATTAAATGGCGACTTTGTCATTTTTGCCTCAACACAAACTTCGCACCTATTAGTCGAGTCGGATTTAGTTATTTGGATTAAATCTTGTCTCGCTAATTTCTTAATGGTGTCGAGGTTTACATGTCCTAATCTATCATGCCATAAATTAGAACTTTCCGACAAGTAAACATAAGGAACACAACTTTTATTCATCGCACTTTGGCGGATCACAGTCATTACATTCATTTTAAAAAGGCCCTCCTCGAGGTAACCTTTTCCAAGAAACAAACCATTCTTGGTTAGTACAAATTTGTCGGATTCAAATACTAGTCTAAAACCGGCCTTACTAAGCAAAGCGTCGGATACCAAATTTTTACGGATGTCTGGAACATGCAGCACATCCAACAAGGTTACTTCTTTTCCGGAAGTCATCTTTAAAATCACGTTTCCAATGCCTTGAACATTGGAGGTCGCAAAATTTCCCATGTAAAGCTTTCTTCCGGAGATGGGAGTATAGGAGGAGAAACTTTCCTTGTTACCACAAATATGGCGGGTAGCACCGGTATCTATCCACCAAGCCATTGGATTCTCCTCCAAATTTGCAACGTTGGCCTCAAAGATCATTGCCGCAAAGTCTAGGTCCATGTGGTCAACATTATTTGCCTCTTTCTTCGGGAGACAACAATCCCTAGACAAGTGGCCCGGTTTGCCACAATTATAGCAAGACCCCTTGAACTTCTTAGAGGTCTTCTTCTTCCCTTTCTTAGCATTCCCGGCAGTTTCGGAATGCTTTCTATTTGTGCCACTCGTGCTAGCCTCGGCGAGATTGACCTTAGCCTCCATCTTGCCTTTAGCAACTTTGGCCTCATTCATTCTATTGTTCTCTTCTATTTGAAGACGAACAACAATGTCTTCCAAGGACATCTCCTTGCGTTTATGCTTGAGATAGTTCTTGAAGTCCTTCCATCAAGGAGGCAACTTTTCAATGATAGAAGCCACCTTAAATGGATCATTCATGATCATCCCCTCGGCATCAAGCCCATGTAGAATGATTTGGAATTCATCTACTTGAGTTGTTACCGATTTGGAATCGACCATCATAAAGTCAAGATACTTACCGACGACAAATTTCTTTGACCCGGCATCCTCGATCTTGTACTTCCTTTCCAAGGTGTCCCACAACGCCTTGGCTAACTCGACTGTACTATACACATTGTATAGTGCATCGTCAAGTCCATTCAAGATATAGTTTTTACAAAGAAAATTACCGTGAGCCCAAGCTTCCTTTGCCATTTGCCTTTGGGGATCGGGATCACCTTTTTCCACCGCCGGAGGATCTTCCTTTAAGAAGCGGTGCAAGCTTAAGGTGGTCAAGTAGAAGAGCATCTTCTGTTGCCATCTCTTGAAATCCACACCAGTGAATTTCGCGGGTTTCTCACCATGACCGAGGTGATGAGTTGTAGGAGCGGGAGCAACATGGTTGAATGTAGTATCACCTTGCGAAGGAGGCATCACATTCCCTTGACTAGATGAAGTGGTGTCTTTCTCGATTGCCATCTTGATGATCTTGAAGAAGCATAAAATAACTCTTACGATTGTTGGAACTTGTGTATGGCTTCTTTAAGACTTAACAGAAAAACTGACGAGAAAAGTAACGGAGATTGAAAGAATAAAAGAAATTAAGTCGAGTCTTGTATTTGATACAATCTCCGTAAGAGTTATTTGTCCCGCACAGGTGCTTACGGTTGAATGACAAAACTCTCGTAAGATAAAACGACTTTTTATTAGTTATAAGGAGCACTCCAATATAACTAATCTACGAACAACACAATGTTTTGAAACTTTGGACTTGAACGGATTGAATGCAACAATATGCAATGATTTGGGTATGATAATCTATCTTACTAGAGGGTAGGAAGGGTAGAAGTACAGTATATGTATATTTAAATTCAGAGGGAAAGGTATAAATAGAGAGTCAAGGGGTTTGTGTCTTTTCCCACGAAGAGACACAACTTTCTGTTTGAAATAGTGCCTGTTCAGGATCTGCTCGGCCGAGTCAAGGAACTCGCACGGCCGAGCACCAGGCTGCACGGCCGAGTCAAGAGACTTGCACGGCCGTGCAAATCATACTGCTCGGCCGAGCAGGCATAAGCCTCGCCCGAGCAAACTTGTCCAGAGACTTTGGCCAATTTATGTGCTCTGCTCGGCCGAGTCAAGGACTCTGCTCGGCCGAGCACATCAAACAAAACTAAACACCCTTTAATTAACTCTCGTTAAGTTACAAAAGACCATTGTCATTAATTCTCATTCACCCTAAATGGTTTTGAGACATTAAATGAGTTTAATAATCTACAACAAATGTAGAATACATTTTGTAACTAGTTCCGTTAACACATAACGAACTTCCGTTAGAAATCTAGGTCAACATTAAGTCAAACTTAACTTTCCGTTTACCCATTTCCAACAAAACCTAAAATCCCTGCTTAGTTATTTGGATGAAGTTAAAAGGGATACGTTGATCATGTCTTATACGGTTATATGCCAATTAACTTCTACAAATCATAACTTAAGTCTTTTATGCTTGATGGATATCTTTTGTACTGAAAACCTTACCCGTCATTCCAATGTGTTAAAAGGGACATGTTGACCATGTTTTTATTTTTTCTAACCTGCATTTTCAAGAAGCTCAATATATTTTCCAATGTGTTATGTCTTCCTTTTGATTGGCCTGGAAGTGGGGGTACTACCTTTTGTTGGCCATCTAGTTGCTGAACTGAGCACAGCCCCCATCCCAATTACACTTGGGATTAGGGATGGCAATTTCTGACCAATGTGTATACCCATTAAGATTTTATCATGCTTTAAACAATTGTACATTGTATCATGTACAATAGTATAAACAGCAACAACTTAAAAAGACTAAGCAGAGGAAGACGTTGTGAAGCACTGAGAAGTAGACTCAACCCAAAGAAAAACAAGAAATATGAACAAGAAATGAGGATGCTGCAATGGTGTTTGTAGATTGTCGTTTTGGTTCTCTCGTGTCGTGTGAAATGTTGTATATATTTTTCTTGATTTTGTATTATATAAGTGGTTGAGTTGTGAAGTTTTTGTTATTGTCGTGGTTGTTGTGTATGAGAAATATATATGTGCTTGATCACGATATGGTTGAATTGTGCTCTCCTGTCTTGTGGGGAAGTCTGGGAAGCAATTTGAGATTTTTTTTTTTTTTGGTGAAAAGGAGTTAAGAGATTGGTTGTTTAGATTATGCTCACTCCATGCTATAATAATTGTTACAGTTGACTTGTCAATCTTTTTTAAGGTATGCGCTTTATGTGTTTGTACGGTGTGTGTACCATTGTGAAATTGTTCTAGAACTTTTTACATATTTAGAAATGGGTCACCTATTTTGGGGCGACAAAAAAAATGCAACAATTATTACAGCCCTGTGCAATCTTTAAAACAACACGTGAAATTACCGTTGATAACATACAACACGTGATCCAAGTGTGACCTCCAATTTGTCAATTTTTCAACTGGTTTTTATAATATAAAACATTGTCAATAAGAAGGCTCCATGGCCATGTTTATAATCATGTAGTTAATTGCCTTGAAAGCCGAAAATCCCCAACATGGGCGACCCTGTCTCCATCGAGTAAAATGTTGCTCGGCTTTAGATCACAATATATGATAGGAATTTCGCATCGATGATGAAAGTAATCAATAGCATAAGTGATGAAGATCAATAATGGGATTTGTTTATGTTTTAATTCTAATTATTATTGTTATTTTCGAATTTAATAATATATTATTAGTATTTTCAGGATTAGAAGTAGATTAGGACTTTATATTGTTATTTTAGGTGTCTATTAAGTTACCTTATAGGTTAGGAGTATTTTTAGATATGTTTGACTTGTTTATCAAGTCATATGAGTCCTATAAAAATAGTTTTATGTGTAATTTCGAAAATCAGTGGAATGATTAATAAAAATTGAGTGTTTTCTTGTTCCAACTTGTAGTCTTGATTAATTTCGACTGCTGTTGAAGGATTGATTCGCGTATTGATTAATTTCTACCCGTAATCAATCTTTATTTCCTAAAAGTGAATAAATTCCTTTTGGATGCCGACTCTCCGTATCGATTAAATTCTACGAGTGTTGAAGATTGATTACTAGTATTGATTAAATTCTACTAGTATTGATATCTATCCAAGTCTTCCGCTACATCATTTGGTATCAGAGCCAAAACCAGGGATTCTCGTTTCGGTTGAGGTATCCGTTATCAATTTTTGTTCTCCTTATATTCTCAAAAAAAAAAAAAAAATCCAATAAAAAAAATGTTTGATTTTTCGTGGCCTTTCATTGAATCTACGACTATTGATCTTCTAATCGATTGGTCGAAACCTCCAATTTATGATAAGTGTTCTTGCGAAATTTGTCAATCTGACAATGTTTTGCCTTTAGCCAATACAGTCACTACACAACCTCTATTTTATTTCTTTTGGCCGATCTATGATGAAAAAATTGATACCCATCAATTTAATGATCCATTTGATATTCCTCAATCGAAGACATTTTTTTCTAGCTATATAAAAAATTTGCTACTCCATGAATTCATTCGATTGTTTTGGGCTGATTGGATGGATGTTATCACCCAAGTAAACAAATTCAAGGTTCGCCAAAGATTTGAGATTTGTCATATTCTGATATCAAATCCGATTGAAAGGAAGATGGTGTTACATGTTCTTTATGCACTGCTACAAATTCGAGGACGAGCACATCCAAATTCGAGGATGAATTTTTCGAAGCCGAGGAGAATGATGAAGATCAATAATGGGATTTGTTTATGTTTTAATTCTAATTATTATTGTTATTTTCGAATTTAATAATATATTATTAGTATTTTCAGGATTAGAAGTAGATTAGGACTTTATATTGTTATTTTAGGTGTCTATTAAGTTACCTTATAGGTTAGGAGTATTTTTAGATATGTTTGACTTGTTTATCAAGTCATATGAGTCCTATAAAAATAGTTTTATGTGTAATTTCGAAAATCAGTGGAATGATTAATAAAAATTGATTGTTTTCTTGTTCCAACTTGTAGTCTTGATTAATTTCGACTGCTGTTGAAGGATTGATTCGCGTATTGATTAATTTCTACCCGTAATCAATCTTTATTTCCTAAAAGTGAATAAATTCCTTTTGAATGCCGACTCTCCGTATCGATTAAATTCTACGAGTGTTGAAGATCGATTACTAGTATTGATTAAATTCTACTAGTATTGATATCTATCCAAGTCTTCCGCTACATCAATAAGCGACATCTGTGGCAATGTTTAATCTTTGAAGAAGGCTTAGTCCATGCAGCTCATCTTTTGTGTCCAGTGTCCCTGGACTTGGATGTTATAAACTCTCTAGACTCCCATTTGACATGAACTCGTAAACTAGAGCTTTAAAATCATTACCTTGAAAGTCAAGTGAGGAGCACACACTTATGATCTTTACAAGGTTACGATGTCGAATATTTCTCCATGCTTCACACTCTGTCACGAAACTCTTTGAACCTCCTCGGAGCTCAAGGTTTAGAACCTTGACCGCAACAGTTGTTCCATCCTCTTCAAGGAGCCCTTTGTAGACACAGCTAAAACCTCCAATACCGATCAAATTTTCTGAAGAGAACCTGCTTGTTGCCTTGAGGAGCATTTCATAAGAATACTTGGAGAATTGTTGTCTCAATGCTAGGCATGAAGATTGTGTATTGCCTCTTCTTTTATGCCATATGAATAACCAACTCAATACTAAAGTCAGATCAACAAGCAAGCAGATTGGTGGAATCACAATTATTAGTGCAAGTGGTGTCTTTTTACCATTCTTTCTCTCTTTGATGCATTTAGGAAGATGAATTTCAGGCAAGCCGACACAGAGCCTACTGTTCCCGTCAATAGAGATGGCAATAGCATTTGTGAAAACTCCATTAATTGGTAGTTCCCCCTCAAAGTCGTTGAATGACAAATTAAGATTCTTCAACTGGAATTTCTCCAAGAATCTTGGAAGGAGTCCAGTAAACTTGTTACCTCCTATTTGAAAGTTTTTAAGTTTTGGTAGCTTCAAACCTATGTCTGTTGAAAGACTTCCAACTAGTTGGTTGCCAAACATACTGAAAGTAGAGAGCAAAGAAAGATTGTAAAAGGATGGAGGGATTGTACCATGGAATTGATTAACGCCAATTGCGATATACCATAGCTTCTTTAACTGACCAAATGCATGAGGAATGCTTCCTCCTAGATGGTAGTTACTTGCAGAAATTACTTCGAGAGAAGTGAGATTCACAATTGAAGGAGGTATTCCTCCTGTGAAATTGTTGCCGTGGATACTAAGATTTACAAGCTTCAACAGTGAACTAACTTCGTGTAGGATTGTCCCAACAAGCTTATTATTACCTACCGAAAGCCATTTTAGGTTGGTACAGTTTGAAAGATTAACCGGAACATTTCCTTCAAAGGAAGAAACCTAGTGGTTTGAGGCGACGACTCTCAAAAGTTTCACAAATACGATCTGACATGAGATACTTAGTAGTGGATAATCTGACGACGATAAAATCATCAACATAGACTAAGATGGCCACAATGGAAGATCTGGAGCGGCAGATAAACAACGAGCTATCTGACTTGCTATTGAAGAAGTCAATTAGAGAGGAGAAAATCATGCAGTCGTTGAAACCAATGAGTGTATGGAGCGGTTTGTCCGAGAGTGCGAGGTTCAAACTCAATTGAATCCGGAAGAGCAGCAGAGAGTGCCTCAGTAAGAGTAAGGGGATGCCGCTCATACAATTGTTTGACCTGTCTATAACCTTGGACTGGTGGATATGTGAGAGGGGAGTCCCCAAGAGTACAAGGAACTGAACTGTTATTAAACATGGGCCGCCGGGGAGTAGTAGGAGTAGAATGAGCGACTCAGATAGGCTCCTGAGTAGAAGTGGTCTGCTGACCTGGGCCAGGACTGAAGGAGGTTGCTGGATTAGTGGCCCGTTGAGAAGGTGGCTGCCTTGGGTTAGAAGAGCCAGCGGGAACATGGCTGGACTGTCGAGAAGATAGGAGGGCGGCCCACTCGTGATGGGCAGGACAGAGTGTATGACCCAAAAGTGAGAGCCTGATCTGGGCTGGAGCTTAGCTTGGGCCAAGACTTGGGCTAGGTGGGCTCGGCAAAGGTTCCCATGCATAGCTGGATCAGCAGCCAATGAACTTGGCAAGGGATGCAATTCTGGTCCAAGAGATGTACCTGTAGAAGTCTAGGACATAGGAAAAAAATCTTAATAAAAATTTTCAAGTCTGGATACTTATATTTTTCCCATGGATTGGTCCAAGTATCAATACCCTTTACGAAAATCGTCACACCCAAAAAACACGCACGATGTAGATTTAGGCATTAACTTTTGACGGATATACGAAACTAGGTGGGGAAACACAAGGAACCAAAAGTCTTGAGAAAATTGTAATCCGGAGCACGTTTAAGAAATTTTTGAAAGGAAGAGGTATGACCTAATTGTCTCGTAGATAATCTATTTATGAGAAACACCACTGGATTGGGCAAGAAGGCAAAGGCCCATGGTAACTAAATGTTGATGTTTCCGTTCAACTGTCCCATTTTGTTGAGGGGTGTGGGGGCAAGTGGATTGGTGTCTAATGCCATGGTTTTTGAGAAATACCGTAAATTGTCTATTCATGAATTCATCCCATCAGTTTAAACAATTTTGATAGCATGGACATCAAATATTTTACGATTGGCGAGCATGCAAGGTGGAAGAAGGCGCGCGCTCACCAATAAGGGTCAAGTTATTGATCCGAGCAAACGAAGTCGAATTGAAGGGTGTAGAGACCGTTCAAGCTACTGCAAGAAAAAATAATCTACTTCGTGATACCGTAAATTGTCTATACATGAATTCATCCCATCAGTTTGGACTATTTTGATAGCATGAACATCAAATATTTTACGGCTTAAATTGATTTTCTACTTGAAGTTTGAATGTAGAAAAGGCATCAACCACTCAAATTTGCGGTATAATGGAAATAACCACACATAATGAGAAAAATCATCCTATCATGGAAAGCTAACCTAGCAATACATGAAAATTTGGGGATTGAATAACCATTCCATTCCAGACCACTTCAGCCCATGGAATTGCAGATTTAAGGTGTGAAAAGTATAATATACCTCTTGCAATTTCTGAGTCCCAGTAACTGTATAATTTTGGAATCAGAATGTCAAACAGTAACTCCAAACCCATCTAATTGTTTTTATTCATCTCAGTCAAGGGACCTCCCAGAATAATGGTGCTCTTGTCCACATTGATATGTAAACCTGATACCGCAGAGAATTCATGATGCCGGAAAAGTGGAGGTGAAATCGGAGGTAACACAAGTGAATACTATTAGGGTAAACAACTCGATATTCAAAGGAATCCACCTAAAGAATATGATTCAAAATCGCCACCCGAAGGTACCCAACCTAAGGGATAAGATATAACAAGAAGAAATCCATCTTCTTAAACAAGTCAAAGACTTAATATATTTTATATAACTCAATTATATCCATTACAATGACTTTGTAGGGTATTTATCAGGGCCGGCCCTGTGATATTCGGGGCCCTAGGCCGATAATTTTGGATGGGGACTTTCAGTTTCTAATTTAATTTCTTCTATTTTTTTTAAATTAAGGAAAAATAACTAACGTAAAAGATAATAAACAAAATATGTTTAACAAAATCATGGGCATAACTATTAAGTATTACATAAACGTCACTCTTCTGGCACATTTAGAAGCAAAATCAGTAATCAAAGTAGAATAATCAACTTTTTCAACTATCTTCTTCTCAATAGCACAAAATAACCCAAAGAGCCAATAAATAATTCTAACAAATCTAATAGGAGTATTAGTATATTACCTTCAACTTCTAGGCTTCAAATTGTTCAAAGTTCCAAGTTCCAAGATAAGCTTAAAGCTCCAAATGTTATTTTCCTATACAAATTCATCACTTAAATCAATTATTTTACCCAAAATCAAATACCCTAATTTCGGATAAAATAAATTTAATTTTACCCTAAATCAAAATCCCTAACCCTAATCTAGGATAAAATAAATTATTTAACCCTAAATCAAAATCCCTAATTTGTTAGGAATTTAAAAATTTGGAGGATTTGAGATGAGAGAGAGAGAGAGAGAGAGAGAGAGAGAGAGAGAGAGAGAGAGAGAGAGGAAAAGTCGATTAATGGAGAGAATCAGAGAATCGAAATACCTTGACAAAAATGGTGCGGCGGACAGTGGTGGCTGGGTGGTGGCTTCGATCGCAATTCCGATCGCAATTCCGTCTCTTCGTTTCGTCTCTTCTTCGTGACTCGTGAGAACTGTGAGATTTCTGGGTGTGTGGATTGACTATTGAGTTTAATTTTTCAATGAGGCCCCTCACTTCATGGTATTTAGCACTAAGTCCCTAATTTTTGGGGCCCCAAAAAATTGCCAAAATTAGGGGGCCTAAGGCCCAAGCCTCACTTGCCTAGGCATTGGGCCGGCCCTGGTATTTATAGTTTACTTGAAACATTCTTTCAAGCTTAGGAATCATCATAAACTAAAAGGATAAACCTAACAATTAAGTTTTTTTGAAAAGATAACATAGAAACACCAAAAGACATTAAAATCCAATAGTCTTGGTCAAATTCGGATGTACATGTCCATGTGCCCAGCCCTTGGTAAAAGGGTCATAACTTATTCTAGAAAAATCCAAAAGAAGATACGAAAAGTGTGTTGTAAACTAGACTCGAAAATATTTCCGGGGATATGTAATACAACTGCTGAAAAATTATGTATAATTACCAGATTATCCTTGAAGTGGACCCAAACTTCTGGTATTTATTATTTTAGACTTCAATATCAAACTGATCTTTTCAATAGTTTCTTCAACTGAAAACCAACTCCACCAACAATGAATCTTAATGATATCAAGGTGGTTCTTTCACTGGTACAGATTGAATCTTAGGAAACGCAGCTTAGATAGCGCTTTTATAAAGCGCTATCTAAGGTGCAAACTTACATAGCACATCCACATCTTTAAATTTAATAATCAAGACAAAAATAAAATAAAATTAACTAACATAGCGTATATTAAGGAAACACTATCTTAGTGAAAGCTAACATAGCGCTTAATAAAAGAGCTATGGTACTAAACGCTTCCTAAGTTATTTTTTGAGAATTGTTATATAAACCCGTAAAATTGTTGAGTAAACCCGTAACTTGAAAACTTCAAAAATGCCATCGAGTGAATGACAATATTACCCCTAAATCCATTAAATCAATCCCTAATCTTATCTACACCCGTAACATGTAACCCATTTTTTCCCTCAATTGTTATTCACACCCGTATACCCCCTCCCTCCTCATCAATTTTGACCACCTTCCCCCTCATCAATTTTCACCTTTTTACAAAATCACTTCATTATTTTTTTACATCCAAAAAAATTACCCCCCTTTCCTTCCTCTTCCTCTTACCATCATTTCTCTCTCAAAAAAAAATTCCATCCATATTTGTTCAAGACAAGAGATTCAGCAGGCTCATCATGGATGCTCTATCATCGAATGTTAATGTATGTTTTCTTCACTTTCTAACGATATAAATGTATTAACAATGTCTTTTCTGTTTCGTTGCAAAAATTCGGCCAGTAGTGACCGAAAATCAGTGCAGGTTCGGCCACACCCGGCCGAAAATTAGTGAAGGTTCGACCACACCCGGCCAAAAATTTTAAATTGTTCGGCTCTGGTTTGCCGAATCTGGGCTGTTTTTCGGTCAGTACCGGCCGAATTTTTAAAATATTTCGGCCACACCCAACCGAACCTTTGAAAAAAATTCGGCCACCACTAGCCGAACCTTTGTTTTTCTTCTTACACCTCCCTTATTGTTTTATTTAATTGTTGCAGTATTCACTGGATGACAACAACTATGTCTCGATTGATTTTGAAAGCGTTTTGCGAGACTACACACCAGAATTCACAATGCCCTTGTTTTTTCGAGACCGTAAAATAATGTTTGAATGGGCGCATAAAAGGGGGGAGGATCATGGGTTTATCATCGTAGTCGGTCGATCGGATAACGGGAGCCGTAATTTCGCTCCTCGAATGATGCTTCTTTGTGATCGATGGGGGACATACAAGGAAAAACCAATCTCTCTGTCCTCTTAAGA
This sequence comes from Adenophora triphylla var. japonica, assembly GCA_022495995.1. Taxonomy (NCBI): domain Eukaryota; kingdom Viridiplantae; phylum Streptophyta; class Magnoliopsida; order Asterales; family Campanulaceae; genus Adenophora; species Adenophora triphylla. Next base: position 98,441 of record JAFEMH010004886.1, on the reverse strand, counting down.
ATCTGTGAACAATGAAATATTTGGGAAAAAAAGAAAAATAGAGAGGGCGGAACAAAGAAATGCGGTTGTAAGTTTCAGTTGAACGCCAAACAAGTCACAGTTGATGGTGAATGGCAATTAAAAGTGGTTTGTGGCGTTCACGATCATCCGATTTGCCAATCCATGTTGGGTCACTCTTATACCGGTAGATTACAGAAACCAGAGGAGGAGTACGTGATAGAAATGTCACATGCAAATAGCCAGCCGAAGGATATTTTATATAGATTAAAAGAGAAATTTCCGAAAAACAAGTCCTTAATACGGACTATTTATAATGCGCGAGTTAAGAGCAGGGCAACTGAGCATGCGGGTCGTTCTTAAATCCAACAGCTCATGTTTAAATTGAATGAGCATGCTTATCACTTCGAATATCGGCAATGCGAGGAAACAAATGTCGTTAAGGAGATATTCTTTGCTCATCCGAAAAGCATTGAATTGCTGAAGGCATTTCCATACGTCTTGTTCATGGATTGCACTTACAAGACAAATAGGTACAACTTACCACTGCTTGAGATTGTGGGCGTGACATCAACCAAAATGACCTTCTTAATTGTTGTTGTATACCTAGTGGCTGAGAAAGAAGGAAACTACACGTGGGCATGCGAAGTGCTGAAATCTCTGATGGATCAATCATGTCTTCCTAATGTTATCGTGACCGATAGGGAGCTTGCCTTGATGAATGCAATTCGTGAGACATTCCCAACGACAACTCATTTGCTCTGTCGATGGCATATCAACAGGAATATTCTAGCAAAATGCAAGAAAGTGTTTGATATGCAAGAGATTTGGGAGGCGTTCATTCTTCATTGGAATGTAATGGTCAAAGCTAATATAGAGGCATCGTTTGATGACTATTTACGGCGATTATCAGAAGATTTCAGTCAATATCCTGATGCGGTCAATTATGTTCTGAACCAGTGGATTGTGCCTTACAAAGAAAGATTTGTCTCGTGTTGGACAAACCATGTTATACACTTTGACAACTTGACTACGAACAGGTATATCGGGCGAACTTTATGTTTCTGTCATATGTTTTGATGTTTTCTATGCTTTGTTAATTATATGCTAATAAAATACATAACCTATGTTAGGGTGGAGAGTCAACATGCCTTGTTGAAGAAACAACTTAGATCGCCCAGGGAGCATTTGAGACATGTTGGAAACAAATTCATAAACTCATTGAATGCTCCCATATATACTGCAATCATTGCCTCATTTGAGAAAAACAGGAATGTGGTTCAACATAAATTCAAGTAATCGATATGGAGTGAGGTTAGAGGTATGGTGTCTACAAATGCATTGGATTTGATTTTCAACTCATTGGATTCTCTATATGATGGTAGGAGAGATCCATTGTTGTGTGGGTGTGCGGTGAGATCGGCATGCGGACTCCCTTGTCCACAAGAGACCGTAATTAAGGATAGTATTTTGAACCGGCTCAGACATATTATTCAAATCCAATTGCCATTTTTTCAAATGATTAATACATTTTAGGGTACGATCATCTTTACCCTCCCAAATGGATTTAGAAACATAGTTTCATAGGAAATGAGTAAAGTTTTGTTCATCGGGCCACCGGGATAAGAGGTCATAAACTCATCGAATGCTCCCATATATACTGCAATCATTGCCTCATTTGAGAAAAACAGGAATGTGGTTCAACATAAATTCAAGTCATCGATATGGAGTGAGGTTAGAGGTATGGTGTCTACAAATGCATTGGATTTGATTTTCAACTCATTGGATTCTCTATATGATGGTAGGCGAGATCCATTGTTGTGTGGGTGTGCGGTGAGATCGGCATGCGGACTCCCTTGTCCACAAGAGACCGTAATTAAGGATAGTATTTTGAACCGGCTCAGACATATTATTCAAATCCAATTGCCATTTTTTCAAATGATTAATACATTTTAGGGTACGATCATCTTTACCCTCCCAAATGGATTTAGAAACATAGTTTCATAGGAAATGAGTAAAGTTTTGTACATCGGGCCACCGGGATAAGAGGTTTCATCCCCACCTCCCTCCGAGTCATCCTCATCATCCTCATCTTCCGGCTCATATTCCCGTTCATCTTCCGGGTCACTATAATTTTGAGCCGGAAGAAGGTCTACCTGAGGTGAGGTTTCCGTATAATGCTCATCCTCATTGTGACGAGGATCAACATTTGCATCCTCAACTGGCTCAGCATCAAGGTTCTGTGAAGATTGCCCTTGAATATGTGGGGCTTCTTTTTCCTTCCTTTCAGAAGCAGTTGGACGTTTTCTTTTTGTAAACATTTGCTTAACTGCAAAGAAAACATCAAAAAATCAAACTCATAGCAATTTTATATCATATCATATCAAAATCAAACACTAACATCACATTGATCAAGGTTCGGCCATGTGTGATAGAAATTTTGAGCAAGGTTCGGCCGGGTGTGACCGATATTTTGAGCAAGGTTCGGCCGGGTGTGGCCGAATTTTTGAGCAAGGTTCGGTTGGTCATGGCCGAATTTTTAAGCAGGTTCAGTTGGGTATGGCCGAATTTTTAAGCATGTTGGGTTGGGTCTGGCCGAACAGATCCAAAAAATAGGCCAGTAGTGGCCGAACCTCTAAAACCCAGATTTTTGAAGGGGCAATTATCAAATAGTCCCTCATCCTAATGAAAATAACCACCAAGGACACACATTTTGAAGAAATTCCACCAGGTCCACGCTTTATAATGACACCCCGTTTTTGACAAAGGCACCCCATGCGACATAAAAGGGACAGTGTCGCTGTCCCTTTCCGCCCCTGCTTTTTCGTTTTTTTTTCTCATCCCAAAACTTTAAAATGAAATATCTTAAGATCTAGAACTCAAAAAAAAAAATCTGAAACCACTGTTGTTTTCGTATCGTCAATACGAATCAAACTTGTAGCATCAACATATAATTTGGAGCAAATTTGAGAAGTTCACAGTTGTTACAAGTTCACAATTGTTTTTGATAAGTTCACAATTATTTTTTAGATTTGCTCCAATAACAATTAAGAGAAGTTCACAGTTGTTTTAGCTAAATTCATAATTTCTGCATGAAAATGACTATTATTTACTTAATTTACATATTTTTTTAGTTATGTTCACAGTTGTTTTAGTTAAGTTCATAGTTGTTTTTAGTCTTTTATAACCTTTATTTTGCAATTTTATGAGATTATTTATTGTTAAGTTCAAAGTTGTTTTTTGTTAAGTTTACAGTTGTTTTAGTCCTTTATGGCCTCTATTTTTGCAATTTTATGAGATTATTTGACCTATTTGTTATGTTCACTGTTGTTTTTTGTTAAGTTCACAGTTGTTTTAGTCCTTTATGGCCTCTATTTTTGCAATTTTATAAGTTTATTTGACATTTGTTATGTTCATAGTTGTTTTTACTTAAGTTCACTGTTGTTTTTTTTTTAAGTTCACAGTTGTTTTAGTCCTTTATGGCATCTATTTTTGCAATTTTATGAGATTATTTGACATATTTGTTATGTTCACATTTGTTTTTACTTAAGTTCACTGTTATTTTTTGTTAAGTTCACAGTTGTTTTAGTCCTTTATGGCCTCTATTTTTGCAATTTTGTGAGATTATTTGACATATTTGTTATGTTCACAGTTGTTTTTACTTAAGTTCATTGTTGTTTTTTGTTAAGTTCATAGTTGTTTTAGTCATTTATGGCCTCAAATTTTGCAATTTTATGACATTATTTTACATATTTGTTATGTTCACAGTTGTTTTACTTAAGTTCACAGTTGTTTTTAGTCTTTTATGACTCTATTTTTGCTTTTTTATGAAAATCTCGAATGATGATTCAAAATTGAAAATAGGAGATATGTGTAATCATTAGTGTTTCTCTCTCTAGAAATCAAAGAAGATGAGAAATTTCAACTTTGAAATTGGTCTTTGTTCACAGTTGTTTTTACTTAAATTCAATGTTGTTTTTTGTTAAGTTCACAATTATTTTAGTCCTTTATGACCTCTATTTTTGCAATTTTATGAGATTATTTGACATATTTGTTATGTTCACAATTGTTTTTACTTAAGTTCACCATTTTTTTTGTTAAGTTCACAGTTGTTTTAGTCATTTAAGACCTCTATTTTTGCAATTTTGGGATGAAGGATCAACCGGTCATTTTTCCAAAAAAAAATCTCATCCAGAATGTTTAATTATCTTAAGTTCTATCTAAGCAAAACAAACAGAAAGACAGCACATCAAAAATTTTGCTCCACCTCGAATGTTTAATTATCTTTTTATAGAAAGACAGCACAAGAACAAGTTGTGAAGCATTTGTGAATTGCAACATTAAGAGCAATAGACCTGATTATGTTGGCTTATAATGGAAATTAGTAGGAATAATGTGCACCTCCAAACCTCTTCCCCTATTCACAATAATATGGTTATCTATGGTATATTTGTTTGCGTTTCAAAAATCAGGTTAGACCTTATTTCACGTATTCTAAGTTAGCCGTACATAATTGCCATTAATACTGTTTTGAGCAGCAATTTATTGCCTTCTACCGTTGAAGAATCCATCACAATGTAAGTGTTTCCAGTTCCAAACCACGTACTTCTTTACCGTTTATATTATGTTTTACGTAACATCATAATTTAGCTAAAGAACTGTGGGAGCTATGTCATCAATGCTGGATATCTGTTGTGATCCTTCAATAATCTTTGAGAGGGATCTCATTGATTTGTTAATGTATTTGGAATGTCTATTGTTATGCTACAATTACTTTCTCCTAACTGTGTTATGCAATACTAATAATGTATTTTTACCCCATGATTTTCCACAGTTTGCTTATGGGAAGGAAAATCAAAGACCAAAGAGATTACCTAACAAGAGCAAAACTGAGGTAATAATCAGAAACTACTATTCCATTATGTTTGATCATAAAATGATGACACAATAATCCGGCAAACTCTCTCTCTTTCTCTCCGACGACCCTCTCCTCTCCGACGAACCCTGTTTAGAAGGAGAATTAATCCTATTTTCGTCTGTTCTGTTTCGATGAGCATATCTCTTTCTATGGGCATTATTTTCTGATCTCCACCGTTCAGATTTTGCGTTTAGGTGTCTATAACAATCCCAGTAAATTTGAGCTCAATCCAACGGTTAACGAATCGGAAAAATGAATTTTTATGGGCCTGATCTGGAAATCAAATCAGCGAGGAATTTAGGGAGAGGATAATACAAAATGGCGTCGATTGAGTTGTGATTTTAAAGAAGAAATAGAGAGGAAAGGGAGGGTCATCGGAGTTGAAAAGGGAAGGGTCGCCGGAGGGGAGGGAAGGTTCGCCGGAAGGGAAGGGGAAGGGGAAGGGTTGGTAGAGAGAGAAAGTGAGAGAAGAGAGAGAGAGGGGGTTAGTTTTATATTTTTGTGTAGGAAGGACTAGGTGGAATTTTGATTATGAAGCCGGATTAGTTGGTTAAATTTCAAAATTCATGTCTTAATTGGTCGTTTGACTTGGGATGGAGGATCCACATGTAATTTCCCCATTTTTGAATCCATTCAAAATCCAAATCTCTCAAATTGAAGCAAAATTAAAGTAATTTTGGAACGAAGTAGAGATTAATTACCGAATTTTCCTAGGTTTGACATCTTGAATGGTGTTGGAAATTCTATTTCGGTTCTTCTTCTTCTTTTATTTCGGTTCTTCTTCTTCTTCTATTTCTCTCTCTCTCTTTCTTCTCTTCTTTCTCTCTCAATTCGGTTCTTTCTCTCTCTAAAATTTCTTTGTTTCTCTCTTTCTCTCTCTAAAATTTCTATGTTTCTCTCTTTCTCTTTCTAAGGCTGATTGTGGGTGAGGATGAGTGAGAGAGATAGAGAGAGTAAATGAAGAGTTAATTGGTTGGGTGGGTGGGTGGGTGTGGGTGGGGATAAAGACAAGGGTACAAAGGGAAAAGATGGGGGGTTATTTATTTTTTTTGGGGTGGGTTTAGCTTTACCGGGTTTACTCAACAATTTTACGGGTTTATATAATGGAATAATTACCAACTAGGGTAACATACTTAACCTTCATTTCCGCAAAAGGTAACGTACTAACTAGTTACTGACTTAGGTATCGTACTTTAAAATTAATTTCAAATAAGGCATTGGGCCAAATTTTTAACGAACGTCGTTAAAAAACCTAACGGACTTTGTCAACCTCGTTTGATAACTACCCCACCCACTCACCCCCCACCCAAAATAATGTTTTTTAATCATTTTTTGTAACTACCCCACCCACCCACCTGCCCACCCCCTGCCTACCCCACCCCAATCACCCAACCCCACCCCCACCCCACCAACCCACCCCCCCCCCACCAAAATAAAAAAAAATTTAATCATTTTTGTAACTACCCCATCCACCCACACCGCCTACCCCCACCCCAAAAAAAAATTATTTTTAATCATTTTTTGTAACTACCCTACCCACCCATCCCCCCACCCAAATTTTTTTTTAATCAGTTTTTGTAACTACCCCACCAACCCCCCAAAAAAAAAAATTTAATCATTTTTGTAACTATCCCACCCACCCACACGTCCACCTCGCCTACCCCACCCCACCCACCCACCCCCACCCATCCCAAAAAAATAAAATTAATCATTTTTAAATTTTTTTGGGTGGGGAGGGGTAGGCAGGGGGTGGGTGGGATAGTTACAAAAAATGATTAAAAAACATTTTTTTTTGGGGGGGGGGGGGTGGGTGGGTGGGTTGGGGTAGGCAGGTGGGTGGGTGGGGTGGGGTAGTTACAAAAAATGATTAATTTTTTTTTTTGGGTGGGAGCGGGGTGGGTGGGTGGGGTGGGGTGGGGTAGGCAGGGGGTGGGCAGATGGGTGGGTGGGGTAGTTACAAAAAATGATTAATTTTTTTTTTGGGGGGGGGTGGGTGGGTGGGGTGGGGTATTGGGTGGGTGGGGTAGTTACAAGAAATGATTAAAAAAAAAATTTTGGGGTGGGGTGGGGGGTGGGTGGGTAGGGTGGGGTAGGCAGGGGGTGGGTGGGTAGTTATCAAACGAGGTTGACAAAGTCCGTTAGGTTTTTTAATGACGTTAGTTAAAATTTTGGTCCAATACTTTATTTGAAATTAATTTTAAAAGTACGATGCCTAAGTCAGTAACTAGTTAAAATAGAAAAAGTACGGCACCCTGGTTGGTCGATTGCCCACCTAACAATTTTCTTATTTTTTTTGTTTTTTGAATCCAGATCTGTACTAGTGGTTCTCTCTCTCTCTTTTCTCTTTCCCTGTGTAATCGTATTCATCCCCCTCTCTCTCTCTCTCTAACAACTCGACTCCATCTTCAATCCCGTCCACATTGTTATGAACTTGGTAATTTAACAATGATCTCTGCAAATTGAATCTCAATTTACAGAGAGAGATACCGTGAATTTAACAAAGAGAGTGAAGAACCGAGAGAAATAGATTGAGCTGAGATAAGAGAGAGAAAGAGATGAGAAAACGAGATGAGAGAGAACAGATTTAGGAGAGAGAAGATAGAACTGAGAGAGAGAAACAGAAATGAGGGAAGAATATCATTATTTTCATTCATGCCCCCAATAATGGCGAGCTCAGCTACTTAAAGGAGAGAGAAATTGACAACGACCCATTTCTCTCTCTAAGAAACGACAACGTATTAAGTAACGGAAATAACAAAATAACAATAATCTAAATAAGGTAAAACGACGACTTCCTAATAAAAGAAAAACGCGTACATCCCAGTTACGCTACTCCGCAACGATGTCGTATCCCCACTTTTCAAACACAACGGTCATCCCCAACTCAACGGCATGAAACCCAGATCATTACATTCCCTACTCCTTCAAACAATCCTTGTCCTCAAGGATTATTTTAACCAATTCCCTTAGGTAACTTGGTAATTCTGCAGCAGCACTTGACATCACCCTTGGCATGAGACAAGCTAGATAATGTCGCATAAAGCCCTCTGCCAGGTAAATTCTCAAGGCTCTCTACATAAACAGCTGGAAGGTCTTTACCTAGACTATGATCAATGACAGCTCTTCCAATCGGGTGAGTAGTACCCCTCTCCATCGTAGCAGCTACAGTGAGGGCTTCTTTCTCACTGTTGGGACCGCAACAAGTAGCATTTTCACTTTTATTGCCTCCAAGATGTCCATGTATGGGTTCAATTGCTTTGCACATAAACTCCCCCGTTGTCAATGTCCCAGTTTTATCAAATGCAACAGTGTAACAAGATGCAAGCGAATCAAATACATGGCCCCCTTTCAGCAATATTCCCTTTTTTGCACAGGCTCTAATTGCCAAGTGTCCAGGCACTTTTACTCCAGTGCCTGTCAGTGCAATACCTTCCTCTTCAACATCATCATCATTCTCCTCTGAATACAAATATCTGGTTGGGTTACGTGAAGGAGCCCAAAGAAGGCATATTACAACTATGAGTAAGAAAGCCAGCACGGTCCAGAAAGCTGGGATGATCCAAGCTCTTCGCCATAATTCGCTCAACGGATCACTTGCGTTAAAGTACAACTCATAGCCAATCCAAGCAACAGAAACTAGCACAGATACTGCAAGAGTATTAGTAAATTTTCGGTAGAGTTCAAGTTTAGCCAAGCTTTTCCGAACCTGAAGCTTCTCCAAAGTTCTAGATAGAGCTGAAAAGATCCAAAGGATGAAGCAGGCGTCCAATAAAGCAACTGGTAGCACGAGAAAAACTCTTGCTTTTCCAGAGAAGTCATTAATATTTCCCAGATTTTCAACAAGCTCAAGAGCTTCTGAAGCAATAAAATATACAAGTCCAAGAAGAAGAACTTTCGAGGTTATACCTCCCAAGGTGGAGTCGCACAACACTAAAACCCATAGAGACCACTAAAAGAAGAAGGCGAGAGACAGTCTTCTTAACAGCACTGAAAGTCACTGCCCAAATAGTAATACCCATTGGTCTATTTCCGGTGGCATTAAAATTAGCATACTCAAAGTACCAAAAAGCCATCTCACACATTCCCAAACCAATAACAGCTGTGATGTGATAATGCAATTGTATTATATCCTTCCAATACTGTAGAAAGCGAAGAAACCAAAGAAGACCGAGACTAAGATATGCAAGAGACATCAAACCATAAAATGTCATCAATGGGGTCATCTTTCCAGGAAGGTAACCTTCTGGGTTTCTCCGAACTTTTCTCCCACTAATTAATGTGCCTAGGAGTTCTGGATCACAAAACATAAAGTACAGATAATACATTCCCGTCCTGTTGATCTCAACGGTTGAAAGCACCATTTTTGCCTCTTCACTTTCCCCTTCAAAGTTGGTCTGTAACCATTGAGGCCAGCCAGGGATATCAGGATCGTGGCGAACAATAACCTCTCCAACCTTGCAGGAACCCTCATTTGCGAGAAAAGGGGTACAACATATTGCTTCAGAATTCAGGTAAGCACCCCCAATTTTATCCCTGTTCTTGACTTCAACTAGTATACCTTCAACCAACCCAGTGCTTTGCTGCATCTCATTCTGCTTATCAGCAATCTCCTTTCTCCTTCGAAATGTATTCGACTCAAACCCAAAATTGACAACACTCTGCTTTGAAAAATTCAGCTCAGCTTCATGAAATGCTTTCATTTGAACATCCACCTGGCTTGCTTTATCCTTAATGCCATTGAGCTGAATAGAATAATCAGTGTCTATTACTTTTGACCCCCTGCCTTTGCACCGATCCCCTATATCCTTGTCTCTATCCCAGTGTTTCTTAACATATTCTTGCTCACCATCATCCTCCATGGAATCCTTATTCCATTTCAACATAGGTCTAAGAGGTAAAATAGAATGAATAATTATCGACAAGGTTTGCAAAAAATAATCAGGCATCTCAGCACCATATTCATCCAACTTGAAAATGAATTGATCATCAGACTCACGATTACAATCCATTTCAACAAAAGCTTTTTCACAAAAACCCAAATGACATTCTAATTCTGTACATACCTTGGAAACAAGTGATACGTATTCGGTCATCTAAGCACCAACATCATTTGAGATTATTGCAAGTGATTTCACACCATTTTCATCAATCATCATTGAACCATCGACTGATTGGAGCAATCCCTCCATTTCTCCCGGGCATTTTGTCGAACAGTTGGCATGCTTTAATGAAGCTTGTAGTATCCTTGTGTTTTGATCCTCCTTCGCATCATCCGATTTGTCGTCACTCTCATTTAGAGCAGCTACCTGAAGAACATGTATGATTGTAGGGGGATCATCTTGTTTCGCAGCACTTACATTCGCAGATTCAACAATTAGAGGACCTTCATCTATAACATCTATAACAGGAGTTATGAAATTAGTCACACCTTTGGCTTCAACATACAGATCCGTATTGCCACTAGAAATACCAAATCTAGTTTTTACTCTCTGTACAAATTCCTCCCATGGTAGTTCCTTAAGCTCATCTCTATAGACATGGAACCAAAACTCTGCACTCCCTTCTAAATGCATTGAGGCCAACATAACCTTTGCGTATTCCGGAACAGATCTAAAGTGAAAATAATTGCGACATTTAAGTATCCACCAAATTTGATTATCACCATTGAAGCGAGGAAAATCAGTAAAACTCCTATTGTCTCTCATTTCAGAACTTACACCATTGCAATGGATGACTGTTGGTTGTATGGTTGAAAGAGTTGCTTCCAATATCGATCCCGAGCTATTGGACGGCTCGAATGGTCTTCCAGCTTCAAACTCCTCTCGTGGGAGTTCCGTTCTCCATTGGTGAGCTCTCCTTGTGCCTGTTCCCCACCGGTGCGGCTCCTAGGATCGAAACATTACCCGAATTGTCCTGGAGCTGGGTAGATCCTTCCGTCTCCTTGTTGTTGAAGCTTTTCTTCATCTCAAACAACATGGATTTCATTTGATCCATTGATTCCTTGAATTCAGAGACTTCACTACGAACTTCCGCCATAGCTGCTCTAGATTCCCTCTCGTTTATTGCTATTGTTTCCTCCATACGTTGGTGATTCACAATCAGTCTTGAATACGTTCTCCACAAGCCTTAATACTTCTCTCCAATTGCTCATTGTGTGTTTCCACCATAATTGATGTTGATAACCTTCTCATTCGAGAAGGCTCTGATACCACTTGTTATGAACTTGGTAATTTAACAATGATCTCTGCAAATTGAATCTCAATTTACAGAGAGAGATACCGTGAATTTAATAAAGAGAGTGAAGAACAGAGAGAAATAGATTGAGCTGAGATAAGAGAGAGAAAGAGATGAGAAACGAGATGAGAGAGAACAGATTTAGGAGAGAGAAGATAGAACTGAGAGAGAGAAACAGAAATGAGGGAAGAATATCATTATTTTCATTCATGCCCCCAACAATGGCGAGCTCAGCTACTTAAAGGAGAGAGAAATTGACAACGACCCATTTCTCTCTCTAAGAAACGACAACGTATTAAGTAACGGAAATAACAAAATAACAATAATCTAAATAAGGTAAAACGACGACGTCCTAATAAAAGAAAAACGCGTATATCCCAGTTACGCTACTCCGCAACAATGTCGTATACCCACTTTTCAAACACAACGGTCATCCCCAACTCAACGGCATGAAACCCAGATCATTACACACATCTACGCCGATCCCCATTTCCGGACTTATCTCCGATCCGTAGCCTTCTCCTTCTCTCTACCGTCCGTCGACAACGCACTTCACACACAGTGAACCCTAGGACTACCCATCTCAATCCTGTGGCTTTCAATTCTCTGTTCCGTACTCTCTCTCTCTCTCTCTCTTCCTCACCCTCAGTTGGTTCTTCGCATCTCTCTTCCCCCAAATCTGATGTAATCCGGTTCAAGAAATATTTGACAAAGTCAAATATATTAATTATTTTGTATTTTAATTAGTATTTTAGGATTTAATTTGTTTTAGTTTATATTTTATTTATTATTTTCGTCATTTATTTTAATAGGATGATTAGAGGTGATTTTAGAATAGATTTTGAGGAGATTTACTAGTTTTTGAATCCTATTTAGTTACCATATAGGTTAGGAGTAATTCTAGAAGGTTTAGGATTGTTTTTCATGTTTTATGGGCACTATAAAATAGGCCTAAAGTTGTATTCCGAAAATTAGAGAATTTTTGAAGAATAAACATTTTATTTTCTTCAAGGGTTCTTTCTTCTTTTTCTAAGAAGACTAAGTCATTCCTTGGCTTGAAACGTAATCTTATTCGTTTGATTACGAGGGTTACGTCCTTTTGTATTCCTTGGCTCTGATACCAACTGATGTAGAACGAATCTACAAATAAAGCAAACGCAGCAGAAATAATTAAGCAAACCTTGAAAACCAAACAATCGAACAAAAGGGATATGAATTACTCCTCGCAAAAGGACATAATCCTAGTAATCAAACGAATAAGATTACGTTTCAAGCCAAGGAATGACTTAGTCTTCTTAGAAAAAGAAGAAAGAACCCTTGAAGAAAATAAATTGTTTATTCTTCAAAAATTCTCTAATTTTCGGAATACAACTTTAGGCCTATTTTATAGTGCCCATAAAACATGAAAAACAATCCTAAACCTTCTAGAATTACTCCTAACCTATATGGTAACTAAATAGGATTCAAAAACTAGTAAATCTCCTCAAAATCTATTCTAAAATCACCTCTAATCATCCTATTAAAATAAATGACGAAAATAATAAATAAAATATAAACTAAAACAAATTAAATCCTAAAATACTAATTAAAATACAAAATAATTAATATATTTGACTTTGTCAAATATTTCTTGAACCGGATTACATCAAAATCTCCCCCTCACAAACACCACCATTTCCCCTCTTTCGCTCAGATTAATCTTCACTCTCCCTCAGTTTCTTAATTCCACCTTTCCCCCCCCCCCCCAAACCATTTTCTCAGCTTTGCCGAATTTCGAAACCCTATCTCCATTTGTGATTCTCCCTCCTCCTCTCTGTCCCCAACTGCACATTGTACGCACTCACAACCTGTACGTAATTTTACATCTCTCTCTCTCTTTCAATTGTGGTTTGTTGTTTCGGTATTTTTATTTACATTCGGTTATTGATTTTTTTTTTAATTTTGTTATATTGAATTTGGTGTATTTCATGTGTTTGATCCGGAAAAAACGGTGATTTTTGGATTTTGTTTGGCCTGAATGCTAGGGTTTGTTCGTTTGAAGGGGTATGTGCTCTGTGAATGTGTGTGATTGTTATATTCGGATTTGTGTTTGTTTGCTTGTTTAAGGTTTTATTTTTTGGATAATGGCAGTGGAAAAATGAGCAACGAAGAAGAGAAGAGGTGCCCTCTGTGTGCGGAAGAGATGGACTGGACGGATCAACAATTGAAGCCCTGCAAATGTGGTTATGAGGTTTGAATTTGTTGAGTTTTCTATTTGATATTCATCTTATTTCATTTTCCTCTTTTAATTTATTATTGTTGATGTTAGATTTTGGTGGTTTCTGTGAAAGTTAATGTAATTCGGTTCAATGTATGGCCAAGGAAGACATGAAGTGTCTTACGGAACATTTTCGGATAGCTTTTATTGTTGGAACAAAAACGATCCATCAAACCATGAACCGACTCATAACTAGATTAAGAAGAGAAGAAGAAGAAGAAGACGAAGACGGAAGCGTATACCTTGAGATTCCATAATTGTTCTTGTTCTTGTTCTTGATGAAGATATGAAGATAATCTTTGATTTAGGAAGAGTAGATCTTCTAAATGATGAGTGCCTTTTTAGTCTCTTTGTTCTTCAAGTACTTAGGAAGAATTTTGACTGAATGAGAATGAAAAATAACTAGTGATTCATAGGCTTGATGGATAGGCCTTTATATAGGAATCCAAGGGACACTTCATTTAGGGACTACACCTATTGATATATAAGATATTACCATTATGCCCATCATTTAATGGTATACTTATATTATGGAATTCTACATATTATTTAGAGTTCTATACTTTATACCATATATTATAATATTGATCATTATATTATTAAGTATTTATATGTTACATTAATCCATGTTCTTACAATCTCCCACTTGGATTATTATAACATATACCTTCACTTAATAAATTTCTTCAATCATATTTATAACACAAATGACAACCCTTATGTGCACTTTGTTGTCATTCGAAAACAATCCCGTCCATTAGTCATATAAGTATAAGGACTAAAGGGGCATTCGTTGTAATTAATTCGCAACTAAACCCACATTATTCACATATATATATCCAACTAAATGACATAGATAAAGTATAGATATGTAGCATGGAAAATTAATGAATATATATGAAGAATGCATATATATATTCTCCAACTAGTCCTACTTTAACCAAATGAGATCAATTTAAATGAAAACAACACAAGGAAATAGAAACATTTAAAACTCCCACTGATTTAGGCATTATCAAAAGTCATTACACCCATATGAGCAACATGCTCGTGAAATACTAAAGGAGATAACGCCTTAGTAAATGGATCCGCTAACATGGAGTTTGTACCAATAAGTTCTATTTCTATTTGTTCATTTTGTACTCTTTCTCTCACAACAAGAAACTTAATATCTATATGCTTAGATTTAGATGAACTCTTGTTGTTGTTGGAGTACAATACCGCGGCCCGATTGTCACAATATAACTTAAGTGGTCTTTCAACACCTTTGACAATTCGCAGGTCCTTCAATGAATTTACGCAGCCATATAGCTTGATTGGATGCCTCATAGCAAGCAACAAATTCGGCTTCCATGGTGGAAGTAGTAACTAATGTTTGCTTGGCACTTCTCCAAGATATCGCTCCACCGGCCAAAGTGAAGACATAACCCGATGTCGATTTACGACTATCTTGGCATCCAAAGAAAGTCGTAATCGGAAAAACCAATAATCTCAAGATGATCCGACTTTGTATATGTAAGCATGTAGTTCTTCGTGTTTTGTAAGTATCTCATCACTCTTTTGGCTGCGACCCAATGTTCTCTTCCCGGATTGCTTTGATATCGCCCAAGCATGCCAACAATAAAGGCAAGATCTGGGCGAGTACAGACTTGAGCGTACATTAGGCTTCCTACTGCCGATGCGTAAGGGATATTTTCCATATACTTGGATTCAAGATTATTTTTAGGACATTGATTTAGACTGAACTTATCTCCCTTAGAGACCGGGGTGTCATGTGGTTTACAATTTTCCATGCTAAACCTTTGTAATACCTTCTCTATATAGCTCTTTTGTGATAATCCTAACATACCTCGTGAGCGATCACAATGCATTTGGATTCCTAATACAAAAGAAGCTTCTCCAAGATCTTTCATCTCAAATTTGTTTGAGAGAAATTTCTTGGTTTCCTTAAGAAGGTCCTTATCATTACTAGCAAGTAAAATGTCATCCACATATAAGACCAAAAATATAAATCTACTCCCATTGAACTTATGGTACACACAATCTTCACCAAGATTCATTTCAAAACCGAATGAAAGAATAACTTGGTTAAATTTTAAGTACCATTGACGAGACGCTTGCTTAAGCCCATAAATGGATTTCTTGAGTTTACAAACTAGTTGACTAGTTTGATCCGAATCAGTCACCATTTCTGGTTTCTTCATATAGATAGTTTCCTCAATGTCACCATTGAGAAAAGCTGTCTTTACATCCATTTGATGAAGCTCGAGGTCAAAATGTGCCACTAAAGCCATAATGATTCTAAAGGCATTTTTAGAGGATACCGGTGAAAATGTTTCTTTGTAATCAATGCCTTCTTTTTGAGTAAATCCTTTAGCGACAAGACGCGCCTTATGTCTTTCCACATTACCTTTTGAATCCCTTTTGGTCTTAAAGATCCATTTACATCCGATGGGTTTCACATTCTTAGGTAATGAGACAAGATCCCAAACGTCATTATCATTCATGGATTTTAACTCTTCATTTATGGCATCAATCCATTTATGAGAATTTGGACCACTAATGGCTTCATGGAAGGTGATTGGCTCATCTCCCACTAAACCTAACGGTTCCTCATTCTCGGCAAGATACACATCGTAATAATCCGGTATAGCACTCCTTCTTGCTCTATTAGATCTTCTTAAGGGCACCGGTTCTTCTTGATTTTGAGGGTGTTGAATTTCCTCATCAACATTTTCATGTTGTTCATTAATAGGAGAATTAACGTCATTTTGAATTATATGTTCTTGTCGAATTTCAGGCACAACTGCTTGATTTTCGATAGGAACTATAGGAAGAGGTATAGAAACGAATTCCTCTTCCATTTCTTCAAATTCAAAATTACTATTCAAATTTTCCCCTCTAAATTCAACATCCTCAAAGAACCTAGCATTTCCCGTCTCGAAAAAGGTTCTAGTTTTAGGGTCATAGAATTTATATCCCCTAGATCTTTGAGAATACCCTACAAAATAACTACTAACTGTCTTAGCGTCCAACTTTCCTTCGTTAGGTTTATAAGGCCTAGCTTCGACTGGACAACCCCAAACATGAAGATGATTTAGGGACGGTTTCTTTCCGGTCCATAATTCATAAGGGGTTTTGTTAGTAGCTTTTGAAGGAGCTCTATTAAGTAGGTAGGTTGCGGTTTTCAAAGCATCACCCCATAATGAGTGAGGTAAAGAAGTACAAGAAACCATACTTCTTACCATATTCTTAAGGGTTCTATTACGTCTCTCGGCTACACCATTCATGCTAGGTGTCCCCGGCATGGTGTAGTGAGGGACAATCCCACACTCTTCCAAATAGCGAGCAAAAGGACCCGGACGTTGTTCTCCCGAACCGTCATTCCTACCGTAGTATTCACCACCACGATCGGATCTAACGTTCTTAATAGTCTTTTCAAGTTGATTTTCAACTTCGGCTTTAAAAGACTTGAAAACGTCCAATGATTGAGACTTTTCATGAAGTAAATAAATGTATCCATAACGAGAGAAGTCATCTATGAACGTAATAAAATATGTTTGTCCGTTCCATGAAGGGGTAGGGAACGGTCCACATATGTCCGTATGAATTAGTTCTAAGACTTTTGTAGCTCTCAAGGATTCATTTTTGTTTGTACTATTCATGAATTTTCCTTTAAGGCATTCAATACAAAAGTTATTTTCCGGAGTATCAAGCTTATGTAATATTTCCTCGGACACAAGCTTGTCAATTCTCCTTTTGGAGATATGACCCAAACGCCTATGCCACAAAGTATAAGAGTTTTTACTTGAAAACTTTCGTTTTGTGCCTCGAGAGTTAGTTTCATTATTGTGGGACTCATTTAATGAATTGACTGTGTCAAGTAAATATAGATTATCAATGTAAGATAAAGAACTAGTACCAAAAAGCTTTGAATAAAAATATAAATTGCATTTATTATTACCGAAGATACAGGAATAACCTTCCCGATCTAATGTAGTGACGGAAATTAAATTCCGTCTAAAGGATGGAATAATAAATACATTATTCAAAACTAAATAATATCCGGTACTAAGAGATAATCTAAAAGTCCCTATGCCCTCCACCTCTACCGGCTTTCCAGCTCCCATGTAGATGAATCTTTCACCTTTATTGGGCGTTCGGTAGTTCAGGCAACCCTGCATACATGAACTTATGTGAGTAGTTGCACCGGAGTCTAACCACCATGTATACGAAGGAATTGAAACTAAATTAGCTTCAGTACAAACAAAGCTAAATGACATACCTTTCTTAATTCGCCATTGGCGATACTTAGGGCAGTCGGGCTTCATGTGAGTGGGGTCCTTGCAAAAGAAGCACTTTTTCACCTTTTGATCATTTGATGATCCCTTAGGCTTCTTTGATGCAACCGCAATCTCCTTACCTTTTCTCTTTATCCCACGAGAAGAGGTAGATGCATAATGAGCACTTTCGGGTTTAGATTGTTTCAATCTATCCTCTTCCTCTGTCACATGTGAAATCAATTCATTGATATTCCACTTGTCCTTTTGACAGTTATAGGTCGTTTCAAAATGACCGAATTGATGAGGAAGAGAAATTAAAGCCAAATGCACAAGCAAGTCTTCCGAAAGGTCTAACTTGAGTGCCTTTAATTTAGAAGATAGATGAAACATTTCCATTATATATTCCCTTATGCTTCCGGTGCCCTTATACCTCATGGAAACAAGCTTCCTTAAGGTAGCACTTGTTTCCGATTTATCGCTTTTTGCAAAGCGTTCCTCTAGGGCATCCAAAAAGCCTTTAGCTCCATTATCCTCGGAGACATTGTTCAAAAATGTCTCCGGGACTGCATTCTTTATAATGCTTAGGCTGACGCGATTAGAACGCTTCCACCTCTCTGAACTCAAGCGGTCTTCCGCAGTGCTTTTATCAGTTAGAGGGGCAGGAGCTTGTTCTCTTAATGCGAGGTCAAGGTCCAAACAGCCTAAGACCATAATAATCTTGTTTTTCCAAGTTTTAAAGTTTGTCCCAGTTAGCAAAGGTATTGAGTTTAAGGCAGTAGTAACAGATGAAGCACTGATCAAATCTGAATGAAGAGAACAAAAGAATGAAACAAAACATATATAAGAAACTACACAATGATTAATTATATCAAAATGAATTCCATCATAATAAAAGATAATCAACATGACATCAAGACTAATCTTTGGATTGCGAATTGACTCATAATTTGATTTATCTTAGGGTAAACAAATAGCTCAAACAATACACTTTAAATACTTGCCTTCCTTTGGGCCGGATCAAGTATAAAAAATGTCCTAAAATTTAAGGTATTTGTTCCCCGGCAATAAAGAATATAAACAATTCACTTTAAACACCCGCCTTCCTTTGGGATGGTTCACAGCATTTAAAATGACCAAAAGTTTAGTTCAATTATTACCCCATGAATGTAAATACTTAGTCAACAACAAGGTCTCCTTTGGGAAACAAGCATGTTATCACATATCAATATTTACATTCATCTTTTAACAAGTTTGAATTTAATCAACAAGGTCTCCTTTGGGAAACAAGCATGTTAATTATATCCAAAAATGTTAAGGATATAATTAATCGGAAATAAAAGGCCTAAAGGTTATTTCTGAAAATTTAAAGGGTAAATAAATAAGTGAAATTTATCATTAAAAGATAGTATCCTTTTGTTCTACCCGTCCATTCTTAATGTTCGATAACTCTAAGAACCGCCGAAGCGCGACTGGTGTCCAGATACTATAATTTACTAACAAATTATCACAAAAGACCAAAAGGGTATGAATGACCAAAAAATTGCAGTTCTATAAACATTGAAGCTTCTGCACACATGGGCGGCCGCGCAGGTCAAGGTGGGCGACCGCCCAAGCTTCAATTCCACAAATTTTGAAGTCGCTGTACACATGGGCGACCGCCCAGGTCAAGATGGGCGACCGCCCAAGCTGCATTTCACAGGCATTGAAGTTGCTGTACACATGGGCGACCGCCCAGATCAAGATGGGCGACCGCCCATGTGCCCAGTGCCCAGATTTGACGAAAAGTCACCATTTTTAACACCCTTTTATGAACAGTTTTGAACCCTTTAAAGAGAGTCATACCATACCGCGGGGGGCTACGCCCCCCGCACCCCCCTTTGTGGTCCGATACCAGTCTACATGTCGGCTAGGACCCTTTGCCAGGACAACGATACATAACATCCAATACCCTTTAGACTATCAATTCTTAACTTAATGGTGAATAATTATTCAACCAAAGCAAGTAGATCCTTATACTCACATCACATTTTTTAAATGTGTGGCTATACGTGTTGGTGAAGTATGATGACGGTTGTGCTTGCCTCGTGAAGTTTGTTACCGTAAATTATGCCTTCGAACATCTTTGATCCTTTTCCATTGAAAGCGTTGGCCCTTTTCCTTTTGAGGCAAACACTCGTCATATCTAACATTATTCAGAATTGGCCTTAATTTATTAATCTAATGAACCGACTTTAACATAGGGTTTACCCTTATAGGCTCATTTCTACTGTTTCATTGTTGATAAATCTATAATGTTTCCTTGAAGGCTATCTCTTTGCTTATGATTTTGATAGACTTTACATGGTTGTTAACCTAAAATTACATCAATTGTATATATTTTTCTTGTTATTTTCTTTTGAATTTTTAATTATATTATTTCAACCTACAGAGTTAGTTTTTCCCACCTTTGTAAAACCTTTGTTTTAGATGTTCTTGTTATCCCCCCAGAAATATGTTAAATCTTGATGTTAGGTTTTTGGTTTGTGGTGAAACTTAATTTTGTCTAGTTCAATATATAGCAAAGAATAACATAATTTTATCCAGTTCAATCTATAGGAAATAATCACATTTACAGAACTTTTCGGATAGCTTTTATTATCTATATTCATGACGTCAGTGGCGAAACCACATACATGCTAAGGGGGTCAACCCCCTCCAATTTTGGAACGTGCCAATTTTTACCCCTTTATTTTTTAAAAAAATGATTTTTTACTACTAAAAATGGTGAATTCATGCATTTTGACTCCCTTACTTTTGAGAAAAATTGCACTATATTATTATTTTGACCCCCCTTTATACTCAATTTGGATACCTCAATTATAATAGTTATCCAAAAAAAAAAACTTGACCCCCCTTTTCGAAAAAAATATTCCTGGCTTCGCCACTGCATGACATGCTGATTTTATCAAAAAGAACAAAAGTATTTATGATGTGTTGATAATTTTTGATTTTTCGTTATTATATACTTGCTTTTATGTCGATCTGTATGCTTGTTGCTGGATTATTAAGGGGATCGGTTGTGCTTGTCTCCATGCCTCGTGAAATATGTTTCGGAATTCCTTAAAAATGTTGATCCTCTTGCTTTTCGTTTCTAATGACCCGGTATCTGGATAATCTCTGCCTGGTTTCAGTCTAGAAATGCACTTATCGGGATAGTGCTTGACCTCATACTCTTATGTAACACAAACCTTTAGAGGCAAAGACATGTCATATCTAGTATTAATAAAATTGACCTGAGTTATTTACTCTAAATTCTTCTCTTCCTCATATGCTCACTTCTAATATATCATTGTTGATTAACTTTGCCATTTGATTTATTGAATTCTTGGCTTTGTTAGATACTCCCCCGTCCCAAAATAAATGTCTCACACTGATTTTTTTGGTCACTTAGCTGAATTTTGACCAAAAAGTTGTGGAAATTTAAACATCTTCATGAATTGGTTGTTGAAGCAGATTCCGTAAGTTAGTTACTGGCCTTTGTCTGATTTTTTATTTCAATTTGCTTACTTATTTTAAGTGTTTTTGTTAACTATGATTGTGAGTGTTTGATTTTTGGTTCGATCTGGAGCTAGTTAGACCAATTTTGACTGATTAGTCGTTATTCCGTTGCAAATTGATCAGTGCTGCTTTTTTTATATGCATATGTTAGCATCTTTCTGTGACTGCTTTGCTTCATCTTTGCATGTATTTTTATGCATATATTATTGATATCAGTGTGATTAGTTGTTTTAGTGGTAGTTAGTAGTGATGTAGATATCAAAATTGAAAATGTTAGAAAGGGAGAGATGGTGAGATTTTTCTTGAAGGTAGTTGGATTGTGATCTTGTTGAGTTATTGAACGGTTTCAATTTTTATTAATTATGTTGGAAGCCGTCTGTTACCTTAATCAACTTACTTACCTTAATTAGCTTACTGATGATAAATCTGTTTGTTTTGTTGATTGCATAATGATCACAAGCAGTTAGGTGTGTCTGTTTCTGAAAGCTTTAACTATAACAATAATTTAATACAGATCCTGTACTCTTAAAGTTGGAGGCTTTGTCGTTTATCAAGTGGGCACGCTGTGATTTCACGTTGTATCATGGTACATATGGCTGCAAATCAGCTCTCTGGAGGGGCTCAATCAGGTTTGCCTCTATTGTTTTTTATTTTCAAACCATTACAAGCATTTACTGTTATTATTTTTTGTATTGCATATCTGTTAGTGACAATCAATGGATGCTGAATAAAAAAGAAAGTGAAATCTTGATTAAATGGTAGTTCATCTAGGTTTGCTTATTGAGTTTTTGTTGCAAACACTTCTGATTACGTATGCTTCAGAACCAACAGTTGTTTCATATAACTTCTTATCTAATATTGATATTTGCTTTCATTTTTTTTACTCGTTTAAATTAGCTCAGGTCTTGGATTTATTTTTATCTTGTTTGGTTCTTGCCAGTGCATGTAGATAGGTAATAGGTGTTCCCCCTCCCACCTGCCCCATGGCTTTCACCTTACATTTTGCAGTGCTTTCCCTCTTGTGCATATGAAACTCTCGAACAACAATGTTGCTTGTGGCTATTTCCTTTTTTTTTTGTGCAACGGGATTCACTGTTATTTCTGTCAAGAGGCCCGGGTGAGGCTTTATACAAGAAATTGTGGCATGCCTGTGCTGGACCTCTTGTCAATGTTCCTCGTGAAGGAGAACGCGTCTACTATTTTCCTCAAGGGCTTATGGAACAGGTCTGCTTCAGTCTATTTCTGTTATGCTATTGATTTAAGTCTGGTTGGATGAGCTCAGTCTTTTCATTGGTTGTTATTCTGACACGAATGTTATTGGTCCACTGTACCTTAGTGTCTTCCATAATACTTTGTTTTGAAATTTTGTCTATTCTCCTAGAGAAGTCAGGGAAGTAAAATTAGAACCATGCTCTCTGTTTTGATGTTTTGATGGGCATATTAAATGAGATAAAGTGTAATAGCCTGTGAAACATGAGACACAATTTGGTGTGCATGTTAGTTTTGTTCCCCCTTCCTCAAAATACTTATCAACATATCACTAACTCTTATTCGTGAATTTCATTGTGTCCACAAGCAACAAAAGCGCACGTGTTTCTCTAACATGGAGCGTGTGCTTTTGTTTATGCATGTCTTCTCTCTTGAAGATATTTTCCCCTTTAGTATCCAAAATAATTGAGATACCTATTGAACTTTAGTTCAGATTTTGGTACTTTTTTCTCTTACTGCCCAGACTTTGCACTTGTTGATATCATCACGATACTAATTATAAAGGCTTTTCTTGCAGCTTGAAGCATCAACTCATCAGGGTTTAGATCAGCAGCTTCCTTCATTCAACTTGCCAGCTAAAGTATTGTGTAAAGTGACTAAGAATCTTGCCTCATCACTCTCCCTTGGTTGGAGAAAATTCGCCCTCGAATTTTGAAGTAACTAAGAATCTTTCCAAAACATCTTTTACATTGAATAATTTTGTGATGAATGTGCCAAAAGAAGCATCATAAATATTTCTTTGATTTTACGCTATCATAATACCAAAAATCCAAAAATTTAAACAAGCTTACCTTCACGCAATTATGTCCGTATATGTCGGTGGACACTTCACTCTCTTCATCGTAAGTTGGATCTTCAAGAACACTAATCGACTCCTCAAGTTCTTTGTCATATATTGGATATTCATCATAGATTGGAGGTTTATTCCAATCAACGAAAACTTCTTAACTTATTGAATGTGAAAATGGCCATTCACGATCACTTGTTGTCAACAACTTTGAATCATGACGTAAATCATCACATTCCAAAGTTTCGTAGTGTGCAAGACGACACTTGAGTTGTTGCACTTGTCTCCGTAGATCTCTCACCATCGCTTATCGGTTTGCATGGTAATGCCGCGGAAGCATATCGACCATAGCTCTGATACCAATTTGATGTCGGGAAAATGGAGGTGAAATCGGAGGTAACACAAGTGAACACTATTAGGGTAAACAACTCGATATTCAAAGGAATTCACCTAAGAATATGAGTCAAAATCACCATCCCGAAGGCATCCAACCTAAGGGATAAGATATAACAAGAAGAAATTCATCTTCTTAAACAAGTCTATTTTATATAACTCAACTATATCCATTACAATGACTTTGTAGGGTATTTATAGTTTACTTGAAACATCCCTTCAAGCTTAGAAATCGTCATAAATTAAAAGAATAAACCTAACAATTAAGTTTTTTTTGAAAAGATAACATAGAAACACCAAAAGACATTAAAATCCAATAGTCTTGGTCAAATTTGGATGTACATGTCCATGTGCGCAGCCCTTGGTAAAAGGGTCATAACTTATTCTAGAAAAATTCAAAAGACGATCCGAAAAGTGCGTTGCAAACTAGACTCGAAGATCTTTCCGGGGATATGTAATACGACTGCTGGAAAATTATGTATAATTACCAGATTGTCCTTGAAGTGGACCCAAACTTCTGGTATTTATTATTTTAGACTTCAATATCAAACTGATCTTTTCAATAGTTTCTTCAACCGAAAACCAACTCCACCAACATTGAATCTTAATGATATCAAGGTGGTTCTTTCCCGCATCAATTCATTTAGCTCCTTGAACTTTAAATGAGAATTTTTTCGAGATGGAGTTTCTTTTAGAGCTTCTCCAACAGCTGCGCCATGTCCTGCGCCAACGCCAATTTGGTGCGAGATCCCTCCTCCAACAGCGAAGCCAAATCTCCCGCTATATTGGCGATGCCTTGAAGATGCGCCAAATTTGGCGCAGGTAATTTTTTGCGCCATCCCTTTTTTTTTGCGCTATTTTGGCGATGCCTTGACGGAGAGTATAATGCAAACAATTAATAACATGTAACCTGGTGTAGTCTTTTACAAAATAAAAATAAAAATGTAATTGTCAATACTGATTCTGTATAAAATTAATTATACATGACTTCACTGCTTCCCTAATGATCTTATAAGGCTGCTTCTCTTAGGTTAACCTAATTTTAACAGCTCCCCAATGGTCTTCTAAATTATAGACATTAAATATCTAGAAAAACTTTAGAGAGGCCATGAGTATAATATGTTCTCAGTGGGCAGAAAAGAGTGGACATCCGACTGTATTAATACGAAGAAAATAACACTAAAAATTGTATTCCTGACCATCAGAATTCATTCATGAGAACATCAGTGTTGGCAATAAAGCATTTCTGCACAAGTCTTTTATGTGTTGTAATCATGTTCTTTTATATTTGGGAAACTGACAGAATTGTATCATACAATTTTTAAAAGCAGGAACTAAAACACTCTACCACCACCCTATAAGACTCTGCATTCTGTTTACAAACGTATCTCTCTCTCTCTCTATCGCTCCCCTCCCTTTAAAGTGTACTATGTACATTATATAAGGATATACCCTGTTATAAACCCTCTCAAACAATCAAGCATAAGAAATCATGAAGCAGATGAATAAGACAAAGGAAAAAGAGATGGTAGCAGAGCAAATCCAAAAGCATCCATCATTTCCAGAGGTATGGACCTACAACTTAAATAGCTCAATAATCTTATCTCCAAACAAAATAATCAATCTAACAAGTTCACATATGATTATTGTAGTGTAGGTGATGGTGGAGATAAAGAGCATAACAGACATAGGGCTACCTATGCTGGCCATGGGCTTAGTGGGCTATTTCAGAAACTTGATTACAGTTGCTTGCATGGGAAGGCTAGGAAGCCTCGAGCTAGCAGGCGGTGCACTAGCCATTGGCTTCACTAACATTACCGGCTACTCAGTTCTATCAGGATTAGCCATGGGGATGGAGCCTCTTTGCAGCCAGGCCTTTGGTTCAAAAAACTTGACCATAGCTTCTCTAAATCTAAAACGGACAGTCCTTATGCTACTCTTTGCATCACTTCCCATTGGAATGTTATGGGCTAACCTTGAACCTCTCATGATTAAGCTCCACCAAGATCCAGAAATAACACATATTGCCGGTCTTTACTGCAGATATGCTGCCCCGGATCTTATCGCTAATAGCCTTCTTCATCCTCTACGTGTCTACTTACGAAGCAAGGGGACAACATGGCCATTATTTTGGGGCCATTATTTTGGTGCACTTCACTTGCAACTGTTCTCCTAGTACCAACCACCATCATTTTGGCCTTCACTTTCCACCTTGGGGTCAAGGGAATTGCGGTTTCCACCTTTATCGCCAACTTCAATACATTGGTTTTCCTGCTATTTTACATATTTTTCACTCGCACCCCCAAGGACCCTTTGTCCAAGCCACTAGTAACAAAATCCATCCCTATTTCTTCAACACGCTCACTTGGGGAGGAATGGGGTGTACTACTTCGGCTTCCTATACCAAGCTGTTTAGCAGTCTGTTTGGAGTGGTGGTGGTACGAGTTCATGACACTTGCGGCAGGATATCTTTCTGAACCCCGTGTTTCCCTTGCAACATCAGCCATAGTAATACAAACAACATCTCTCATGTATACATTGCCTTCTGCACTTGGCATCTCTCATGTATACATTGCCTTCTTGCACTAACAATGGCTGCTCTACCAATAATTGGAATTTGTGAACTCGCTAACTGCCCACAAACCACATGTGGTGGGGCTCTCCGAGGAAGCGCTAGGCCTGTTGTCAGAGCAAGAATTAACTTCTACTCGTTTTACTTGGTAGGGGCACCAGTGGCAATAGCTTTAGCCTTTGCATGGCATCTGGAATTTCTGGGCCTTTGTTATGGGCTTTTGGCGGCTCAGGTTGCATGTGTCTTCTCAATGTTAACAGTGATATACAAGACAGATTGGGAAAGAGAATCATCTAAAGCAAGCCATTTGGTGGGAGAAATTAATGAGTGTGCTTACGAAGATGGAATGGTAAGATGTGAGGAAGGAGTTGACTTTCTCAAATAGGTAGTCTTGGAAAGTGAATGGATATTATCTTAGAAATATGAACAAAACGTATTGTAAATGGAAAAAAGGAATGAAATTATATTTCCGTTAAGTCAAGTACCACTATATTAGATATGAACTGTGGCCAGAGCAGCAAAAATTGAAAAAAATGACAATATCTCTCCCTTGCTTCTTGACTTTTCCTGCTCAAGCTACAGCTCTGTACCACCCTTCAGAGTTAAATTGTTGCCATAGAAGCGGAAAGGCCCCTGTCATAAGCAAAACCCTCTTTATCTTTTCTCCCCCAGTCCTTTGTCAGCTAACAAGGTATATTTTGATCTATAAATATCTGGGATGCTGGTTTCACAACCATGTAAGACTATTTCTAAGGATGCCACATTTGAATCATCTTAACTTGCGGTGCCTATACCAGACTATAACACTTTTGGCCATCCATGCCTTAAGACAGTGGCTCAATCCACAAAGAGCTCTCACTCGAACTAGTAGAGTTAAATGTTTCAAATTGCATATTCAACACAAGAAATTGCTCTAAAGCATCATGTTCTTACTTCCATTGAAATCATCCTTTATTAATGAGGGAACAAAACCAGAAATGACTTTCATCAATATAACTTCATTTTGCTTTAAAATTGCAAGTTTAAACACCCAAAATTGAATTTTATTACATTACTTGAGATTCCTTACCAATGCTCCATGAGTCTCCCCAAACAGGTACGGGAAATGAGTTGTCCATTCTTCAAAATCAGTCCTCATGCCTCCAGCATCCAGCAATAAATAGCTGAAATGTGATTAGCCAATGGGAGGAGTGAAGTTGGTGGGCTCAATTCTTATCCTTGGTCAAATGCGGAAAAGGGATGTATATGCATGAAAATATTAAATAAAAGAACAGAAAAATAAAGGAGTCGGAAGTTACTACTGCTTTTGCTGCATCTTGAGACTTACCATTCATTGTGTGCACTGCATTTAACATTTAGAATCCACTAAGTCTGTCGTTAGAGGAAGTTACATAGTTATGGTGCTGATTTGAGAATCTGCCCTGTATCATTACCTACAAGGATAAACACTGCAGCCAATTTCGTTTACTCGTTTGGCCGTCTCTTTCTTTTCATAAGTTTTATCTTTAATACTTCATTCTCAAAATTCCATATTCTAGCAAAGCCAATCAACATCCAGTTGGATGATTTCCTCAAAGAAACTGATCAAGTTGAGGAGGAAGACTACTTGTGCACGTATGTCATCAAGAATATGGTGCTGGGGGATTGTGAATCATGGACAGAATGATTTAGAGAGATATATGTGATCAAGGCGCACAAAAAAAAATAAAGTACACACACACATACATACATAAATCCATATATGTATCATATGCATATATATGAGTGTGTGTGCGTGTATGTGTGTTTTAACTATAATCCGACAAGGGTTGTGCACTCATAAATGTTTGCGCTTACATCTGTAGGGGAAATAGGGTCTCGATCTTGATACTATGGCGGGATATATGATTGAATCGTGTATAATCCACTTTCCGAATAAAGTATTTCGACCCTTAATGCCTGGGTTACACAAAATCTTTATTGGGATAAGACAATCACACAATTTGTTTTCTAGGCAAAGAGAACAAATCAAAACTTGAGAATTGTTTGCTTTCGTTATTGTTGTATCACTTGTGTTTTTCATGTATGTACAACTGAGATCAATCCCTGTATATATACAGATGGAGAGGTATTAGTTAAAAGGTATAACCAAAAGACATGACTTTAGCCAAGAGATGTGACTTTTCAGTTTGAACTGGCACCTGTTCAGGAACTGCTCGGCCGAGTCAAGGGACTCGCTCGGCCGAGCAAAGATGTCCCATGACAATTTGCCCAGCTGCACGGCCGTGTCTTATGAACTGCACGGCCGTGTTGTTCATACTGCTCGGCCGAGCAAGGCACATGCCTCGGCCGAGCAAGACACTCCAGAAACTTGGCCAATCTGCTAAGCTCTGCTCGGCCGAGTCAAGGACTCTGCTCGGCCGAGCACATCAGCAAAATGTGCTACCCTTTAACTTTTACTTCTTTATTGAGGTTGACTTCGTTTTAGCTCAAACGAGTGTGTACTCCACACTTTCCCTTACTCGTATCTGAGTCTAATACGAATCACATTGATCTCTTAGTAAATCACCATTACAATAAAATAAGTTGAGTGATACTAAAATCACCAACAAATCCCCTCCATTTTAGTGTAATCCTTTGATTTACTAAACTTTATAAATAACGAAACAAACGAATGCATAAATGAAAATGTCTTGCGATTGAATTTTCATCTTAGTATAATACACATTTCAAATACTCGAGAATCGGGGTGTCGTAACGATTGAACCCGTCAACTCATATGAATACCTGAAGATACTATACACATAAGTTCAGTACAATTCTCTTTGTTTAATCTTGACACTTTTACAAGCCATGTGTCCATATCCATTAGTGAACATATAGGAAGCCAAGTCCTAGCTTCTTGAAGCGGCAAAACTTCATGTCCATATAGGTAGTTCCTTTTAATCTTGCACCTGCATTTGCAATTTTTCAAAGGAACTATTAAGAAGATATTCTTCAACCTAACCTTTACTTGCAGGTGTCCGAACACATACCTTGGGAAAGATAATAACATGTGTTCCAATCTCCAAGCTGCGAGCTTTCCACATTGAATTCAAGCTTCTAACGTTGTATTAGAAGGGAATTGGGTATCTCACAATTAGAGGATTAAATGGACTTTAATCCCATTCCCATTGCAGACTTATTTACCAAGTCTCTGGCTAACCCCTTCGTCAAGTGGTCAGCCAAATTTTGTTGCGATCGAACAAATTCAACTGATATCACACCATTCATGATTAACTCCCGAATCATACTATGTCTGACACCCAAGTGTCTAGACTTGCCATTATAAATCTGACTATAGGCCCTAGCCAAGGTGGCGGCACTATCACAATGGATAGACATTGGTGATATCGGTTTTGGCCATAATGGAATCTCATATATCAAGTTCGAAGCCACTCGCTTCTTTTCCGGCTGACAATGCTACAAACTCAGATTCCATTGTAGAATGTGTAATACATGTCTGCTTTTTGGAAGCCCAAGAAATGGCACCTCCTCCAAGCAAGAACACCCAACCACTAGTAGAAGATGAATCTTCTTGGTTGATCCAACTAGCATCTGTGTAACCTTCTAATATAGAAGGATGTCCACTATAACACAAACCATAGTCCATAGTACCTTTTAAGTACTTGAACACCCTTGTTATAGCATGCCAATGCTGTCTACTAGGATTACTAGTGAACCTGCTCAATCTTCCAACTGCATAAGCAATATCAGGTCAAGTGCCCGTCATAGCATACATCAAACTGCCAATGGCTTTTGAGTATTCGAGCTGTGACACAGGTTTACCAGTATTTGATACAAGTTTCTCAGTAGGGTCCATGGGAGTACTAACTTTAGAACAATTATCACAATTAAACCTCTTGAGAATTTTCTCAATATAATGAGATTGTGATATTGCAATTCCCTTGTTCATCCGTTTAATCTTTATACCAAGAATTACATCGGCTTCTCCCATATCCTTCATCGAAAACTTTGATGACAAAAACTTCTTAGTTTTATCAACTACATTTTGGTCAGTGCCAAAAATCAACATGTCATCTACATATAGACAGATGATTACACCTTTACCGGATTCATCAAATCTGCTATATACACATTTGTCGGACTGATTTAATACAAAACCATTCGACAAAACAACCTCATCAAATTTTTGATGCCACTGTTTAGGTGCTTGCTTTAGCCCATACAATGACTTAATTAACTTACATACCTTATGCTCATTACCTGGCATAACAAATCCTTCAGGTTGTTTCATATACACTTCTTCTTCCAAATCACCATTTAAGAATGCTGTTTTGACATCCATTTGATGGATCAATAGATTACGAATAGCCGCCAAAGCTATCGAAATCTAATAGTAGTGATACGAGCAACCGGTGCATAGGTATCGAAGTAATCGATCCCTTCCTTTTGTCTAAAGCCTTGGATTACCAATCGAGCTTTAAACTTGTCGATAGTTCCATCGACTTTCATCTTCTTTTTGAAGATCCATTTGCACCCCAAAGGTTTACGGCTGGTGGTAAATCGACAAGACCCATGTATTATTTTCCACAATAGAACCAATCTCATCATCGATGGCTTCTTTCCAAAAACCCGGCGTCTCGAGATTTTATTGCTTCATCATAGGTTCTTGGATCCTCCTCTATACTATAACAGTAAGAGTATTGAGATTCAATTTGATCTCTTGATCCCATAACTAAATATAGTTGAAAATCAGAACCATATGATTTAGCTTTCCTTGCTCTTTTACTTTTACGAGGTTCGAGTGTCTCACTTGGTACCTCAATCAAATGATCATTCATTTGAGATTCAGCCGAAATACTTATCAATTCTTAACTTAATGGTGAATAAATATTCAACCAAAGCAAGTAGATCCGCATACTCACAACACATTATTAAATGCGTGGCTATGCATTTGAACAAACTCACAACGCATCTAATGATGGTGGCTATGTTCAAAAATGGGATAATCTTACATTAAGAATTGAAAGCCTTTCGAAATATTACATTTTCCACCGAGCATGACATTATGAAGAATTGATAATAACAGAAGTCATATAAACAGAACAAGGAATTTTATTTAAATTCAACATAAACATCCCATTATTATAATAACCAAACCCTACAAATACACCCGACTTTGATAAGATATACTTATCGGATTCATAAACTTGTTTATATCCACACTTGTTCAAGACAGGACCAGAAATCAAATTCTTACGAAGTTTTGGTACATACAATACATTAAACAAAGAAATAGTTTTTCCCGAACTGAATTCCAACACCACACTTCTTTTCCTTGAATAGGAGCGGAATGGTCATCACCCATGTAAAGAACAAATCCGTCTTCCATTGGTTCATATGTCTTAAACCAATAACGATCTTTACAAACATGAGTTGTGGCACCGGAATCAATCCATCACGCAATAGCATCATCCTTGGTCTTCAGAATGGTCCTTAGACCCCTTTCCCAAACCACTGGTGCTTGCGCCATACTTGTTGTTTCCAACACGACAATCCTTCTTAAAGTGACCAGTTTTGCCACACTTCCAACATGCCAACTTAGGCTTCTTGTTGGAACCAGAACCATTGTCATTAAAACTACGTTTCTTTCCTTTGTTTTTATTGTTTCCACCCTCATCAATCATATTGACCGAGGGTCCAGCAACTTCCTTTCCTTTGCCTTTGTCATCCTCTTGCGCCCTAAGAGATTCCTCTATGCGCAAGTGACTACCAAGTTGAACCAAAGATAGATCGTCTTTACCATGTTTCAAAGTGTGTTTGAAATCCTTCCAGGAGGGAGGCAACTTATCAATCACACTTGAAACCGATATTGACTCATCCATCTTCAACCCGTGTTGTGTATATTGTCCAAGGATTCTAAGGAGTTCATTGAACTGTTCCATGACAGGTCTTGAATCGACCATCTTGTAATTATTAAAATTACTCACAAGGAACTTCTTACTAGAAGCATCCTCTGCCATGTACTTGGATTCAAGAGAATCCCATAACTCTTTAGCAGACTCCTCATTTTGATAGATGTCAAAGAGAGAATCAGACATACCGTTTAATATGTGTCCTCTGCAGATGTAGTCGTCGTTCTCCCACTTTGATCTACGTCTGATTGCCTCCAAGTTGTCATCTTCAAGCAATTCCGGAATAGGGGTAGAAAGAACATACACCACCTTTAATGTTGTTAAAAGGAAGTGCATCTTCTTCTGCCAACGCCGGAAATCTTGTCCTTCAAATTTGTCTAGCTTTCCAAACTTGTTCGTCATCTCCTTCAAAGTACTTCCACCAGCCATGAGTATCACCAAATACTTTATTCGTTTGTAGGGGAAATAGGGTCTCGATCTTGATACTATGGCCGGATATATGATTGAATCGTGTATAATCCACTTTCCGAATAAAGTATTTCGAACCTTAATGCCTGGGTTACACAAAATCTTTATTGGGATAAGACAATCACACAATTTGTTTTCTAGGCAAAGAGAACAAATCAAAACTTGAGAATTGTTTGCTTTCGTTATTGTTGTATCACTTGTGTTTTTCATGTATGTACAACTGAGATCAATCCCTGTATATATACAGATGGAGAGGTATTAGTTAAAAGGTATAACCAAAAGACATGACTTTAGCCAAGAGATGTGACTTTTCAGTTTGAACTGGCACCTGTTCAGGAACTGCTCGGCCGAGTCAAGGGACTCGCTCGGCCGAGCAAAGATGTCCCATGACAATTTGCCCAGCTGCACGGCCGTGTCTTATGAACTGCACGGCCGTGTTGTTCATACTGCTCGGCCGAGCAAGGCACATGCCTCGGCCGAGCAAGACACTCCAGAAACTTGGCCAATCTGCTAAGCTCTGCTCGGCCGAGTCAAGGACTCTGCTCGGCCGAGCACATCAGCAAAATGTGCTACCCTTTAACTTTTACTTCTTTATTGAGGTTGACTTCGTTTTAGCTCAAACGAGTGTGTACTCCACACTTTCCCTTACTCGTATCCGAGTCTAATACGAATCACATTGATCTCTTAGTAAATCACCATTACAATAAAATAAGTTGAGTGATACTAAAATCACCAACAACATCATCCTGCCAAGTTTAGGGCCTTTGATTCAGATGTTCAACTATGGATAACAACGGTTCAAGATCTGCACAAAAATTAAACCATTAGCAATACAGCATTGGACCATATCATTTCAAACTGGTACTGCAAACTGCAAAAACAAGTCCTCAAAAAAAATGTGCTATATAATCCTAGACACTGTCTGGTTCAACATTTTAGAAACGCAACTGTTGATTTCATAAATGTGTTTGGAGCATCAATTAAAAAATTGAACATTTCTTGATATAAGTACTTGTCCACAATGACAACTTTACCTTTTGATCAACCAATACAGATTGTATTTATACAACTATACAAATTAAATGAAACATAAATTCCAACCAGTATAATGCATTGCTAACGATTACATTAGCATTCTCACAACCTTCTCCAGGGGAGCAACCAATCATTCCCCCAATGATGGCCACAAGCGAACTACCTAACTTGAACACCACCGGACAACACAGGCACACCGCACAAGCACACACAAGGTGCACCATGTCTCGAGTGACAAAGAAGCTATGTCGAACTATAACAACTACATTTTGAAGCCAAAGAGACTTGGACCCCAGTCTATGGCTTAGATATTATTTCAAACTATATACTTCTAAGAAGTACCCCCGACGGTTACCTTGAGCACAAAGCAGAATATTGTAGGTTGATGGCCAACTGAAACTTTTCAGCCTAAGTTTCTGTTGATGACATACTTGAGTTTTCATGATTTCCAAATCAAATATCCGAGAGACTGCAATGGATTATGAACAATAGCAGTTATTCTTCATGACAAGTTCAACTCTCTCATTTGAATTATGAAAGCATGGATAAACCTTCAGCCAAACTAAGTGGTTTGCATTATACTCCAACTATCCTAAAAAGATTTCACAATCAGGCGAAGAAGACCATAACATGCAAAAATTGCCCTAAAATAACCACACCCATGTCCTATCCTTGGGACAAACAAAATGGAGAAATAAGAATAATTCATTTCAATCAACAAAATGGTAGCAAACCCATATAATTTGAAGAAATCACAACGAAAAATAAACAGAGATTACAATATGCATAATCATTAACACTCTAATCGTTAAGTTTATCTCAAGTACTGCAATATCGCTACTACAGCACCGGAATTTGAACGACATGAAAATTCAAGACACCCAAATCATTTGAAATTCCACAAATTAATCGGAAGAACCAATTAATTGGCAATAATTTGTTGTTAAAATCAACTTGTTCATACCTGCTTGTTTGCACATGTGGGTGAGAAAAGGTTTGGGGAGGAGAGTGATGGGACGGATTTATTCTATCTATTTCGTTTGTTTTCCGTCCCTATTATTCTTTATTTTCATGTATTTAGTATAGGTTTGGTGTATTTTGAGTAAATTGTGTATTGTGAGAATTATGTGAGAAACAATGTAATTCGAGGGAGATTTAGAGAGTTATACCTTGTAATCGAATTCGCAATCATGATTAAGGAGCTCAAGATCATCATCTCTTCATCAATTCATCAATGGAAGCCAACAAGGTCAAAGCAAAGTTCAAGGGTGTTGAAATCGCGGCAGAATCAGCGGGGCAACAGCAGGGACGAGTCGTCCCAAGCACAACCAATTCGTCCCCATAACAGGGACGCCTGAATCTGAGAGAGGAAGCGAGGGGACGAGTCGTCCCTACCAAGACGAGTCGTGCCCAATTCAACGGCCAAAGAAAGCAAGCGACGTAATTTTTGGGTTTTTATGTTTTAATTTATTTTATTTCCTTTTTAGACTAGGTTTGGGGGGTAGTATAAAGACTTGGGATATTTTATTGTTTGAGGGGATCTTGGAAAAACGCACGGCTGAACCATTAGGGAGAGACGGCTGTGAGTTTGCTTAGAAACAATTTCAATTTCAAAGTTTTGATTTTTGATTTTAATGTAAGCTTAAAATTTCATCACTTTGGATAATAATTCTTGATCCGTTTTGAAGATCAATTGAGGTTTATTCTTTCTATCTCTTTCTCCCTAATTATAATTTTACTCGTGTTTATTGTTAAATCGATTTCTAGGGTTTTGAAACTTGATCAATTTCTTAATCTTTTTAATTGGTTTTTGCTAGAATTCCCTTTTATCGTGTCGGACTAGGGTTTTCATTGTAGCAATTTCATAGTTCTCGTATGTGTCATCTTGAATTGTGATTGGGGTAAAATTAGTTTTATCTTCTATTTGAAAAAGAATAGAGTAATTCCTTGATCTTCATCTCTTAGAACTTCATCAATTGATATTTAGGATCTTGACCGTGTCGGCTAGGTTTTTAATATTGATTAGGATTATTAGTTGAGCGTGTCGCCGCTAATAATTAATAACAAAGAAGAGATAGAGATTTTATATCTCGTGATCAAGTGATTAGGGGAAGAACAGAAAGAATGAATCAATGATATTGATTGATAAACAGTGATAGATTTATTTATCCAAGGTGCTTTTACATTATTGTTTTCAACCCAATTTAATTTCTTGCTATAGTTTAATTACAAAAACAAATCAAAACAAACCCCCCAAACTGGTCTGTGACTATTACACAAACAAATAACTGTTCCCTGAGATCGATCCTGGACTTTCACTATCTACATTATTAGGAGTCCTTGTATTAATTTGTAGGTGTTGCGATAAAGGATACCCGAGTGGTTATACAGTTGGCGGATAAGTCCAACGCATACCCCAAGGGGGTAGTGAGAGATGTGGAAGTTCGGGTGGGTGACTTGATTTTCCCGGCAGATTTTTATGTGCTTGAGATGGAGACGGATTTTGAGGCTCCTATTCTGTTGGGTAGGCCGTTTATGTCTACTTCTCACACCAAGCTAGATGTGGCTAGTGGTTCTGTGACGATGGAGTTCGATGGGAAGAAAATTGGGTTTGATATGTTTGATGAGAAAAATTTTCCTAAGAACAATTTTCGGAAAGTTTGTGCCATGGACTTGAGGGAGCCGAGTATCAAGGATGGAGGTGCGGTAGATATTGATGAGTCTCCACAAGTAAAGAGTGAGAAAAAGAAAGGAGAGCCACCAAGGAAGAAAGCAAAGGAGAAGAAGAAGGGGAAGCCTAAATGGTCTCCAACGGGGAGGCATGTCATGGAAACCAAACATCTTCTAGAGGTAAATGAAGATTACTTTCATCCTCCTTACATTGATGAGGCTCATATTGGTGGAGCCTCCCGTCCCTTTATTTAGTCCCTTGGTGCCCTTTTCCCCATATTTTTATTGTTATTTTAATTGTTTAATCCATTGAGGACAATCTAGTTTAAGCGTGGGGGTATAGGGAGGTTGTATCATTGTAAATTTCGTTGTTTTTGAATCAAAAAAAAAAAAAAAAAAAAAAAAAAAAAAACAAAATAGGGGCTAAGTGAAAACCCGAGAGGGCACTTAGGCAAAAGGAGGGGGTGTGTTTAAAAAAAAAAATGAAAAAATGAAAAAAAAAGAGAGGCTAGGTGAAAACCGGAAACGGCACCTAGGTAAAAGGTGAGAATTGAGTATTTTCTATCTGTTATATCACCGAAGTGAAGACATAAGGGAGGTTTTGGAGTATCGGGTAGGACCATTATTGGAGTAGGAGGTTCGGATAGTGGTGCCTAGGATTTAGAAACCCTCGTTCACTGTTGGAGTTATAAGGGGTGTTGGTGTTTTTCACGAGGTAAATCTTTGTTTAAGGATCACAACCTTGGCATGGATTTCTTTTTATGAGGGTGTATGTAGTGTGAGCCAAGCGT
The DNA here is from genome assembly GCA_022495995.1 of Adenophora triphylla var. japonica. Classification (NCBI taxonomy): domain Eukaryota; kingdom Viridiplantae; phylum Streptophyta; class Magnoliopsida; order Asterales; family Campanulaceae; genus Adenophora; species Adenophora triphylla. Next base: position 61,333 of record JAFEMH010004886.1, on the reverse strand, counting down.
GGGGGAAACATAGGACATATTTAGTTCCCCTTGACTTTTGTGTGTGGATCTTAGCTTGGATACCGTTTACTATGGGAGTTGGTATCAAGTTAAGGTCATGATTTTCATTGTTTATATTTTGGTGTTATAAGGAAACGGAGTTTCTATACTCCGATGGTTACTTTTATTTTGTTTGACTTGTGTTGGCGGATTAGAGGAGAATAGGAGTCATTTACCCTCCATGCATCTGTTTTAGACCGGTGTTAGATTGGAGATTATGATATTACTCAGGGACGAGTAATGGTCTAAGCGTGGGGGTATTTGATGGGACGGATTTATTCTATCTATTTCATTTGTTTTCCGTCCCTATTATTCTTTATTTTCATGTATTTAATATAGGTTTGGTGTATTTTGAGTAAATTGTGTATTGTGTGAATTATGTGAGAAACAATGTAATTCGAGGGAGATTTAGAGAGTTATACCTTGTAATCGAATTCGCAATCATGATTAAGGAGCTCAAGATCATCATCTCTTCATCAATTCATCAATGGAAGCCAACAAGGTCAAAGCTAAGTTCAAGGGTGTTGAAATCGCGGCAGAATCAGCGGGGCAACAGCAGGGACGAGTCGTCCCAAGCACAACCAATTCGTCCCCATAACAGGGACGCCTGAATCTGAGAGAGGAAGCGAGGGGACGAGTCGTCCCTACCAAGACGAGTCGTGCCCAATTCAGCGGCCAAAGAAAGCAAGCGACGTAATTTTTGGGTTTTTATGTTTTAATTTATTTTATTTCCTTTTTAGACTAGGTTTGGGGGGTAGTATAAAGACTTGGGATATTTTATTGTTTGAGGGGATCTTGGAAAAACGCACGGCTGAACCATTAGGGAGAGACGGCTGTGAGTTTGCTTAGAAACAATTTCAATTTCAAAGTTTTGATTTTTGATTTTAATGGAAGCTTAAACTTTCATCACTTTGGATAATAATTCTTGATCCGTTTTGAAGATCAATTGAGGTTTATTCTTTCTATCTCTTTCTCCCTAATTATAATTTTACTCGTGTTTATTGTTAAATCGATTTCTAGGGTTTTGAAACTTGATCAATTTCTTAATCTTTTTAATTGGTTTTTGCTAGAATTCCCTTTTATCGTGTCGGACTAGGGTTTTCATTGTAGCAATTTCATAGTTCTCGTATGTGTCATCTTGAATTGTGATTGGGGTAAAATTAGTTTTATCTTCTATTTGAAAAAGAATAGAGTAATTCCTTGATCTTCATCTCTTAGAACTTCATCAATTGATATTTAGGATCTTGACCGTGTCGGCTAGGTTTTTAATATTGATTAGGATTATTAGTTGAGCCTGTCGCCGCTAATAATTAATAACAAAGAAGAGATAGAGATTTTATATCTCGTGATCAAGTGATTAGGGGAAGAATAGAAACAATGAATCAATGATATTGATTGATAAACAGTGATAGATTTATTTATCCAAGGTGCTTTTACATTATTGTTTTCAACCCAATTTAATTTCTTGCTATAGTTTAATTACAAAAACAAATCAAAACAAACCCCCCAAACTGGTCTGTGACTATTACACAAACAAATAACTGTTCCCTGAGATCGATCCTGGACTTTCACTATCTACATTATTAGGAGTCCTTGTATTAATTTGTAGGTGTTGCGATAAAGGATACCCGAGTGGTTATACAGTTGGCGGATAAGACCAACGCATACCCCAAGGGGGTAGTGAGAGATGTGGAAGTTCGGGTGGGTGACTTGATTTTCCCGGCAGATTTTTATGTGCTTGAGATGGAGACGGATTTTGAGGCTCCTATTCTGTTGGGTAGGCCGTTTATGTCTACTTCTCATACCAAGCTAGATGTGGCTAGTGGTTCTGTGACGATGGAGTTCGATGGGAAGAAAATTGGGTTTGATATGTTTGATGAGAAAAATTTTCCTAAGAACAATTTTCGGAAAGTTTGTGCCATGGACTTGAGGGAGCCGAGTATCAAGGATGGAGGTGCGGTAGATATTGATGAGTCTCCACAAGTAAAGAGTGAGAAAAAGAAAGGAGAGCCACCAAGGAAGAAAGCAAAGGAGAAGAAGAAGGGGAAGCTGAAATGGTCTCCAACTGGGAGGCATGTCATGGAAACCAAACATCTTCTAGAGGTAAATGAAGATTACTTTCATCCTCCTTACATTGATGAGGCTCATGTTGGTGGAGCCTCCCGTCCCTTTATTTAGTCCCTTGGTGCCCTTTTCCCCATATTTTTATTGTTCTGTTTTAATTGTTTAATCCATTGAGGACAATCTAGTTTAAGCGTGGGGGTATAGGGAGGTTGTATCATTGTAAATTTCGTTGTTTTTGAATCAAAAAAAAAAAAAAAAAAAAAAAAAAAAAAAACAAAATAGGGGCTAAGTGAAAACCCGAGAGGGCACTTAGGCAAAAGGAGGGGGTGTGTTTAAAAAAAAAAATGAAAAAATGAAAAAAAAAAAGAGAGGCTAGGTGAAAACCGGAAACGGCACCTAGGCAAAAGGTGAGAATTGAGTATTTTCTATCTGTTATATCACCGGAGTGAAGACATAAGGGAGGTTTTGGAGTATCGGGTAGGACCATTATTGGAGTAGGAGGTTCGGATAGTGGTGCCTAGGATTTAGAAACCCTCGTTCACTGTTGGAGTTATAAGGGGTGTTGGTGTTTTTCACGAGGTAAATCTTTGTTTAAGGATCACAACCTTGGCATGGATTTCTTTTTATGAGGGTGTATGTAGTGTGAGCCAAGCGTGGGGGAAACATAGGACATATTTAGTTCCCCTTGACTTTTGTGTGTGGATCTTAGCTTGGATACCGTTTACTATGGGAGTTGGTATCAAGTTAAGGTCATGATTTTCATTGTTTATATTTTGGTGTTATAAGGAAACGGAGTTTCTATACTCCGATGGTTACTTTTATTTTGTTTGACTTGTGTTGGCGGATTAGAGGAGAATAGGAGTCATTTACCCTCCATGCATCTGTTTTAGACCGGTGTTAGATTGGAGATTATGATATTACTCAGGGACGAGTAATGGTCTAAGCGTGGGGGTATTTGATGGGACGGATTTATTCTATCTATTTCATTTGTTTCCGTCCCTATTATTCTTTATTTTCATGTATTTAATATAGGTTTGGTGTATTTTGAGTAAATTGTGTATTGTGTGAATTATGTGAGAAACAATGTAATTCGAGGGAGATTTAGAGAGTTATACCTTGTAATCGAATTCGCAATCATGATTAAGGAGCTCAAGATCATCATCTCTTCATCAATTCATCAATGGAAGCCAAGAAGGTCAAAGCAAAGTTCAAGGGTGTTGAAATCGCGTGTAATCGCCGGGCAACAGCAGGGACGAGTCGTCCCAAGCACAACCAATTCGTCCCCATAACAGGGACGCCTGAATCTGAGAGAGGAAGCGAGGGGACGAGTCGTCCCTACCAAGACGAGTCGTGCCCAATTCAGCGGCCAAAGAAAGCAAGCGACGTAATTTTTGGGTTTTTATGTTTTAATTTATTTTATTTCCTTTTTAGACTAGGTTTGGGGGGTAGTATAAAGACTTGGGATATTTTATTGTTTGAGGGGATCTTGGAAAAACGCACGGCTGAACCATTAGGGAGAGACTACTGTGAGTTTGCTTAGAAACAATTTCAATTTCAAAGTTTTGATTTTTGATTTTAATGGAAGCTTAAACTTTCATCACTTTGGATAATAATTCTTGATCCGTTTCGAAGATCAATTGAGGTTTATTCTTTCTATCTCTTTCTCCCTAATTATAATTTTACTCGTGTTTATTGTTAAATCGATTTCTAGGGTTTTGAAACTTGATCAATTTCTTAATCTTTTTAATTGGTTTTTGCTAGAATTCCCTTTTATCGTGTCGGACTAGGGTTTTCATTGTAGCAATTTCATAGTTCTCGTATGTGTCATCTTGAATTGTGATTGGGGTAAAATTAGTTTTATCTTCTATTTGAAAAAGAATAGAGTAATTCCTTGATCTTCATCTCTTAGAACTTCATCAATTGATATTTAGGATCTTGACCGTGTCGGCTAGGTTTTTAATATTGATTAGGATTATTAGTTGAGCCTGTCGCCGCTAATAATTAATAACAAAGAAGAGATAGAGATTTTATATCTCGTGATCAAGTGATTAGGGGAAGAACAGAAACAATGAAACAATGATATTGATTGATAAACAGTGATAGATTTATTTATCCAAGGTGCTTTTACATTATTGTTTTCAACCCAATTTAATTTCTTGCTATAGTTTAATTACAAAAACAAATCAAAACAAACCCCCTAAACTGGTCTGTGACTATTACACAAACAAATAACTGTTCCCTGAGATCGATCCTGGACTTTCACTATCTACATTATTAGGAGTCCTTGTATTAATTTGTAGGTGTTGCGATAAAGGATACCCGAGTGGTTATACAGTTGGCGGATAAGTCCAACGCATACCCCAAGGGGGTAGTGAGAGATGTGGAAGTTCGGGTGGGTGACTTGATTTTCCCGGCAGATTTTTATGTGCTTGAGATGGAGACGGATTTTGAGGCTCCTATTCTGTTGGGTAGGCCGTTTATGTCTACTTCTCACACCAAGCTAGATGTGGCTAGTGGTTCTGTGACGATGGAGTTCGATGGGAAGAAAATTGGGTTTGATATGTTTGATGAGAAAAATTTTCCTAAGAACAATTTTCGGAAAGTTTGTGCCATGGACTTGAGGGAGCCGAGTATCAAGGATGGAGGTGCGGTAGATATTGATGAGTCTCCACAAGTAAAGAGTGAGAAAAAGAAAGGAGAGCCACCAAGGAAGAAAGCAAAGGAGAAGAAGAAGGGGAAGCTAAAATGGTCTCCAACTGGGAGGCATGTCATGGAAACCAAACATCTTCTAGAGGTAAATGAAGATTACTTTCATCCTCCTTACATTGATGAGGCTCATATTGGTGGAGCCTCCCGTCCCTTTATTTAGTCCCTTGGTGCCCTTTTCCCCATATTTTTATTGTTCTGTTTTAATTGTTTAATCCATTGAGGACAATCTAGTTTAAGCGTGGGGGTATAGGGAGGTTGTATCATTGTAAATTTCGTTGTTTTTGAATCAAAAAAAAAAAAAAAAAAAAAAAAAAAAAAAACAAAATAGGGGCTAAGTGAAAACCCGAGAGGGCACTTAGGCAAAAGGAGGGGGTGTGTTTAAAAAAAAAAAATGAAAAAATGAAAAAAAAAGAGAGGCTAGGTGAAAACCGGAAACGGCACCTAGGTAAAAGGTGAGAATTGAGTATTTTCTATCTGTTATATCACCGAAGTGAAGACATAAGGGAGGTTTTGGAGTATCGGGTAGGACCATTATTGGAGTAGGAGGTTCGGATAGTGGTGCCTAGGATTTAGAAACCCTCGTTCACTGTTGGAGTTATAAGGGGTGTTGGTGTTTTTCACGAGGTAAATCTTTGTTTAAGGATCACAACCTTGGCATGGATTTCTTTTTATGAGGGTGTATGTAGTGTGAGCCAAGCGTGGGGGAAACATAGGACATATTTAGTTCCCCTTGACTTTTGTGTGTGGATCTTAGCTTGGATACCGTTTACTATGGGAGTTGGTATCAAGTTAAGGTCATGATTTTCATTGTTTATATTTTGGTGTTATAAGGAAACGGAGTTTCTATACTCCGATGGTTACTTTTATTTTGTTTGACTTGTGTTGGCGGATTAGAGGAGAATAGGAGTCATTTACCCTCCATGCATCTGTTTTAGACCGGTGTTAGATTGGAGATTATGATATTACTCAGGGACGAGTAATGGTCTAAGCGTGGGGGTATTTGATGGGACGGATTTATTCTATCTATTTCATTTGTTTTCCGTCCCTATTATTCTTTATTTTCATGTATTTAATATAGGTTTGGTGTATTTTGAGTAAATTGTGTATTGTGTGAATTATGTGAGAAACAATGTAATTCGAGGGAGATTTAGAGAGTTATACCTTGTAATCGAATTCGCAATCATGATTAAGGAGCTCAAGATCATCATCTCTTCATCAATTCATCAATGGAAGCCAACAAGGTCAAAGCTAAGTTCAAGGGTGTTGAAATCGCGGCAGAATCAGCGGGGCAACAGCAGGGACGAGTCGTCCCAAGCACAACCAATTCGTCCCCATAACAGGGACGCCTGAATCTGAGAGAGGAATCGAGGGGACGAGTCGTCCCTACCAAGACGAGTCGTGCCCAATTCAGCGGCCAAAGAAAGCAAGCGACGTAATTTTTGGTTTTTTATGGTTTAATTTATTTTATTTCCTTTTTAGACTAGGTTTGGGGGGGTAGTATAAAGACTTGGGATATTTTATTGTTTGAGGGGATCTTGGAAAAACGCACGGCTGAACCATTAGGGAGAGACGGCTGTGAGTTTGCTTAGAAACAATTTCAATTTCAAAGTTTTGATTTTTGATTTTAATGGAAGCTTAAACTTTCATCACTTTGGATAATAATTCTTGATCCGTTTTGAAGATCAATTGAGGTTTATTCTTTCTATCTCTTTCTCCCTAATTATAATTTTACTCGTGTTTATTGTTAAATCGATTTCTAGGGTTTTGAAACTTGATCAATTTCTTAATCTTTTTAATTGGTTTTTGCTAGAATTCCCTTTTATCGTGTCGGACTAGGGTTTTCATTGTAGCAATTTCATAGTTCTCGTATGTGTCATCTTGAATTGTGATTGGGGTAAAATTAGTTTTATCTTCTATTTGAAAAAGAATAGAGTAATTCCTTGATCTTCATCTCTTAGAACTTCATCAATTGATATTTAGGATCTTGACCGTGTCGGCTAGGTTTTTAATATTGATTAGGATTATTAGTTGAGCCTGTCGCCGCTAATAATTAATAACAAAGAAGAGATAGAGATTTTATATCTCGTGATCAAGTGATTAGGGGAAGAATAGAAACAATGAATCAATGATATTGATTGATAAACAGTGATAGATTTATTTATCCAAGGTGCTTTTACATTATTGTTTTCAACCCAATTTAATTTCTTGCTATAGTTTAATTACAAAAACAAATCAAAACAAACCCCCCAAACTCGGTTCGTGACTATTACACAAACAAATAATCGTTCCCCGAGATCGATCCCGGACTTTCACTATCTACATTATTAGGAGTCCTTGTATTAATTTGTAGGTGTTGCGATAAAGGATACCCGAGTGGTTATACGCTTGGGCGGATAAGACCAACGCATACCCCAAGGGGGTAGTGAGAGATGTGGAAGTTCGGGTGGGTGACTTGATTTTCCTAAGCAGATTTTTATGTGCTTGAGATGGAGACGGATTTTGAGGCTCCTATTCTGTTGGGTAGGCCGTTTATGTCTACTTCTCATACCAAGCTAGATGTGGCTAGTGGTTCTGTGACGATGGAGTTCGATGGGAAGAAAATTGGGTTTGATATGTTTGATGAGAAAAATTTTCCTAAGAACAATTTTCGGAAAGTTTGTGCCATGGACTTGAGGGAGCCGAGTATCAAGGATGGAGGTGCGGTAGATATTGATGAGTCTCCACAAGTAAAGAGTGAGAAAAAGAAAGGAGAGCCACCAAGGAAGAAAGCAAAGGAGAAGAAGAAGGGGAAGCTGAAATGGTCTCCAACTGGGAGGCATGTCATGGAAACCAAACATCTTCTAGAGGTAAATGAAGATTACTTTCATCCTCCTTACATTGATGAGGCTCATGTTGGTGGAGCCTCCCGTCCCTTTATTTAGTCCCTTGGTGCCCTTTTCCCCATATTTTTATTGTTCTGTTTTAATTGTTTAATCCATTGAGGACAATCTAGTTTAAGCGTGGGGGTATAGGGAGGTTGTATCATTGTAAATTTCGTTGTTTTTGAATCAAAAAAAAAAAAAAAAAAAAAAAACAAAATAGGGGCTAAGTGAAAACCCGAGAGGGCACTTAGGCAAAAGGAGGGGGTGTGTTTAAAAAAAAAAATGAAAAAATGAAAAAAAAAGAGAGGCTAGGTGAAAACCGGAAACGGCACCTAGGTAAAAGGTGAGAATTGAGTATTTGCTATCTGTTATATCACCGGAGTGAAGACATAAGGGAGGTTTTGGAGTATCGGGTAGGACCATTATTGGAGTAGGAGGTTCGGATAGTGGTGCCTAGGATTTAGAAACCCTCGTTCACTGTTGGAGTTATAAGGGGTGTTGGTGTTTTTCACGAGGTAAATCTTTGTTTAAGGATCACAACCTTGGCATGGATTTCTTTTTATGAGGGTGTATGTAGTGTGAGCCAAGCGTGGGGGAAACATAGGACATATTTAGTTCCCCTTGACTTTTGTGTGTGGATCTTAGCTTGGATACCGTTTACTATGGGAGTTGGTATCAAGTTAAGGTCATGATTTTCATTGTTTATATTTTGGTGTTATAAGGAAACGGAGTTTCTATACTCCGATGGTTACTTTTATTTTGTTTGACTTGTGTTGGCGGATTAGAGGAGAATAGGAGTCATTTACCCTCCATGCATCCGTTTTAGACCGGTGTTAGATTGAGATTATGATATTACTCGTGGGGACGAGTAATGGTCTAAGCGTGGGGTATTTGATGGGACGGATTTATTCTATCTATTTCATTTGTTTCCGTCCCTATTATTCTTTATTTTCATGTATTTAATATAGGTTTGGTGTATTTTGAGTAAATTGTGTATTGTGTGAATTATGTGAGAAACAATGTAATTCGAGGGAGATTTAGAGAGTTATACCTTGTAATCGAATTCGCAATCATGATTAAGGAGCTCAAGATCATCATCTCTTCATCAATTCATCAATGGAAGCCAAGAAGGTCAAAGCAAAGTTCAAGGGTGTTGAAATCGCGTGAATCCGGCGGGGCAACGCAGGGACGAGTCGTCCCAAGCACAACCAATTCGTCCCCATAACAAAGTGGACGCCCGAATCTCGAGAGAGGAAGCGAGGGGACGAGTCGTCCCTACCAAGACGAGTCGTGCCCAATTCAGCGGCCAAAGAAAGCAAGCGACGTAATTTTTGGGTTTTTATGTTTTAATTTATTTTATTTCCTTTTAGACTAGGTTTGGGGGTAGTATAAAGACTTGGGATATTTTATTGTTTGAGGGGATCTTGGAAAACGCACGGCTGAACCATTAGGGAGAGACGGCTGTGAGTTTGCTTAGAAACAATTTCAATTTCAAAGTTTTGATTTTTGATTTTAATGGAAGCTTAAACTTTCATCACTTTGGATAATAATTCTTGATCCGTTTTGAAGATCAATTGAGGTTTATTCTTTCTATCTCTTTCTCCCTAATTATAATTTTACTCGTGTTTATTGTTAAATCGATTTCTAGGGTTTTGAAACTTGATCAATTTCTTAATCTTTTTAATTGGTTTTTGCTAGAATTCCCTTTTATCGTGTCGGACTAGGGTTTTCATTGTAGCAATTTCATAGTTCTCGTATGTGTCATCTTGAATTGTGATTGGGGTAAAATTAGTTTTATCTTCTATTTGAAAAAGAATAGAGTAATTCCTTGATCTTCATCTCTTAGAACTTCATCAATTGATATTTAGGATCTTGACCGTGTCGGCTAGGTTTTTAATATTGATTAGGATTATTAGTTGAGCCTGTCGCCGCTAATAATTAATAACAAAGAAGAGATAGAGATTTTATATCTCGTGATCAAGTGATTAGGGGAAGAATAGAAACAATGAATCAATGATATTGATTGATAAACAGTGATAGATTTATTTATCCAAGGTGCTTTTACATTATTGTTTTCAACCCAATTTAATTTCTTGCTATAGTTTAATTACAAAAACAAATCAAAACAAACCCCCCAAACTCGGTTCGTGACTATTACACAAACAAATAACTGTTCCCTGAGATCGATCCTGGACTTTCACTATCTACATTATTAGGAGTCCTTGTATTAATTTGTAGGTGTTGCGATAAAGGATACCCGAGTGGTTATACAGTTGGCGGATAAGACCAACGCATACCCCAAGGGGGTAGTGAGAGATGTGGAAGTTCGGGTGGGTGACTTGATTTTCCCGGCAGATTTTTATGTGCTTGAGATGGAGACGGATTTTGAGGCTCCTATTCTGTTGGGTAGGCCGTTTATGTCTACTTCTCATACCAAGCTAGATGTGGCTAGTGGTTCTGTGACGATGGAGTTCGATGGGAAGAAAATTGGGTTTGATATGTTTGATGAGAAAAATTTTCCTAAGAACAATTTTCGGAAAGTTTGTGCCATGGACTTGAGGGAGCCGAGTATCAAGGATGGAGGTGCGGTAGATATTGATGAGTCTCCACAAGTAAAGAGTGAGAAAAAGAAAGGAGAGCCACCAAGGAAGAAAGCAAAGGAGAAGAAGAAGGGGAAGCTGAAATGGTCTCCAACTGGGAGGCATGTCATGGAAACCAAACATCTTCTAGAGGTAAATGAAGATTACTTTCATCCTCCTTACATTGATGAGGCTCATGTTGGTGGAGCCTCCCGTCCCTTTATTTAGTCCCTTGGTGCCCTTTTCCCCATATTTTTATTGTTCTGTTTTTAATTGTTTAATCCATTGAGGACAATGTCTAGTTTAAGCGTGGGGGTATAGGGAGGTTGTATCATTGTAAATTTCGTTGTTTTTGAATCAAAAAAAAAAAAAAAAAAAAAAAAAAAAAAAACAAAATAGGGGCTAAGTGAAAACCCCAGAGGGCACTTAGGCAAAAGGAGGGTGTGTTTAAAAAAAAATGAAAAATGAAAAAAAAAAAAATGAGAGTGTAGGTGAAAACCGGAAACGGCACCTAGGCAAAAGGTGAGAATTGAGTATTTTCTATCTCGTTATATCACCGGAGTGAAGACATAAGGGAGGTTTTGGAGTATCGGGTAGGACCATTATTGGAGTAGGAGGTTCGGATAGTGGTGCCTAGGATTTAGAAACCCTCGTTCACCGTTGGAGTTATAAGGGTGTTGGTGTTTTTCACGAGGTAAATCTTTGTTTAAGGATCACAACCTTGGCATGGATTCTTTTTATGAGGGTGTATGTAGTGTGAGCCAAGCGTGGGGAAACATAGGACATATTTAGTTCCCCTTGACTTTTGTGTGTGGATCTTAGCTTGGATACCGTTTACTATGGGAGTTGGTATCAAGTTAAGGTCATGATTTTCATTGTTTATATTTTGGTGTTATAAGGAAACGGAGTTTCTATACTCCGATGGTTACTTTTATTTTGTTTGACTTGTGTTGGCGGATTAGAGGAGAATAGGAGTCATTTATCCTCCATGCATCTGTTTTAGACCGGTGTTAGATTGGAGATTATGATATTACTCAGGGACGAGTAATGGTCTAAGCGTGGGGGTATTTGATGGGACGGATTTATTCTATCTATTTCATTTGTTTCCGTCCCTATTATTCTTTATTTTCATGTATTTAATATAGGTTTGGTGTATTTTGAGTAAATTGTGTATTGTGTGAATTATGTGAGAAACAATGTAATTCGAGGGAGATTTAGAGAGTTATACCTTGTAATCGAATTCGCAATCATGATTAAGGAGCTCAAGATCATCATCTCTTCATCAATTCATCAATGGAAGCCAAGAAGGTCAAAGCAAAGTTCAAGGGTGTTGAAATCGCGGCAGAATCAGCGGGGCAACAGCAGGGACGAGTCGTCCCAAGCACAACCAATTCGTCCCCATAACAGGGACGCCTGAATCTGAGAGAGGAAGCGAGGGGACGAGTCGTCCCTACCAAGACGAGTCGTGCCCAATTCAGCGGCCAAAGAAAGCAAGCGACGTAATTTTTGGGTTTTTATGTTTTAATTTATTTTATTTCCTTTTTAGACTAGGTTTGGGGGGTAGTATAAAGACTTGGGATATTTTATTGTTTGAGGGGATCTTGGAAAAACGCACGGCTGAACCATTAGGGAGAGACGGCTGTGAGTTTGCTTAGAAACAATTTCAATTTCAATGTTTTGATTTTTGATTTTAATGGAAGCTTAAACTTTCATCACTTTGGATAATAATTCTTGATCCGTTTCGAAGATCAATTGAGGTTTATTCTTTCTATCTCTTTCTCCCTAATTATAATTTTACTCGTGTTTATTGTTAAATCGATTTCTAGGGTTTTGAAACTTGATCAATTTCTTAATCTTTTTAATTGGTTTTTGCTAGAATTCCCTTTTATCGTGTCAGACTAGGGTTTTCATTGTAGCAATTTCATAGTTCTCGTATGTGTCATCTTGAATTGTGATTGGGGTAAAATTAGTTTTATCTTCTATTTGAAAAAGAATAGAGTAATTCCTTGATCTTCATCTCTTAGAACTTCATCAATTGATATTTAGGATCTTGACCGTGTCGGCTAGGTTTTTAATATTGATTAGGATTATTAGTTGAGCCTGTCGCCGCTAATAATTAATAACAAAGAAGAGATAGAGATTTTATATCTCGTGATCAAGTGATTAGGGGAAGAATAGAAACAATGAAACAATGATATTGATTGATAAACAGTGATAGATTTATTTATCCAAGGTGCTTTTACATTATTGTTTTCAACCCAATTTAATTTCTTGCTATAGTTTAATTACAAAAACAAATCAAAACAAACCCCCCAAACTGGTCTGTGACTATTACACAAACAAATAAGCATTCCCTGAGATCGATCCTGGACTTTCACTATCTACATTATTAGGAGTCCTTGTATTAATTTGTAGGTGTTGCGATAAAGGATACCCGAGTGGTTATACAGTTGGCGGATAAGACCAACGCATACCCCAAGGGGGTAGTGAGAGATGTGGAAGTTCGGGTGGGTGACTTGATTTTCCCGGCAGATTTTTATGTGCTTGAGATGGAGACGGATTTTGAGGCTCCTATTCTGTTGGGTAGGCCGTTTATGTCTACTTCTCATACCAAGCTAGATGTGGCTAGTGGTTCTGTGATGATGGAGTTCGATGGGAAGAAAATTGGGTTTGATATGTTTGATGAGAAAAATTTTTCTAAGAACAATTTTCGGAAAGTTTGTGCCATGGACTTGAGGGAGCCGAGTATCAAGGATGGAGGTGCGGTAGATATTGATGAGTCTCCACAAGTAAAGAGTGAGAAAAAGAAAGGAGAGCCACCAAGGAAGAAAGCAAAGGAGAAGAAGAAGGGGAAGCTGAAATGGTCTCCAACTGGGAGGCATGTCATGGAAACCAAACATCTTCTAGAGGTAAATGAAGATTACTTTCATCCTCCTTACATTGATGAGGCTCATGTTGGTGGAGCCTCCCGTCCCTTTATTTAGTCCCTTGGTGCCCTTTTCCCCATATTTTTATTGTTCTGTTTTAATTGTTTAATCCATTGAGGACAATCTAGTTTAAGCGTGGGGGTATAGGGAGGTTGTATCATTGTAAATTTCGTTGTTTTTGAATCAAAAAAAAAAAAAAAAAAAAAACAAAATAGGGGCTAAGTGAAAACCCCAGAGGGCACTTAGGCAAAAGGAGGGGGTGTGTTTAAAAAAAAAAATGAAAAAATGAAAAAAAAAAAAGAGAGGCTAGGTGAAAACCGGAAACGGCACCTAGGCAAAAGGTGAGAATTGAGTATTTTCTATCTGTTATATCACCGGAGTGAAGACATAAGGGAGGTTTTGGAGTATCGGGTAGGACCATTATTGGAGTAGGAGGTTCGGATAGTGGTGCCTAGGATTTAGAAACCCTCGTTCACTGTTGGAGTTATAAGGGGTGTTGGTGTTTTTCACGAGGTAAATCTTTGTTTAAGGATCACAACCTTGGCATGGATTTCTTTTTATGAGGGTGTATGTAGTGTGAGCCAAGCGTGGGGGAAACATAGGACATATTTAGTTCCCCTTGACTTTTGTGTGTGGATCTTAGCTTGGATACCGTTTACTATGGGAGTTGGTATCAAGTTAAGGTCATGATTTTCATTGTTTATATTTTGGTGTTATAAGGAAACGGAGTTTCTATACTCCGATGGTTACTTTTATTTTGTTTGACTTGTGTTGGCGGATTAGAGGAGAATAGGAGTCATTTACCCTCCATGCATCTGTTTTAGACCGGTGTTAGATTGGAGATTATGATATTACTCAGGGACGAGTAAATGGTCTAAGCGTGGGGGTATTTGATGGGACGGATTTATTCTATCTATTTCATTTGTTTCCGTCCCTATTATTCTTTATTTTCATGTATTTAATATAGGTTTGGTGTATTTTGAGTAAATTGTGTATTGTGTGAATTATGTGAGAAACAATGTAATTCGAGGGAGATTTAGAGAGTTATACCTTGTAATCGAATTCGCAATCATGATTAAGGAGCTCAAGATCATCATCTCTTCATCAATTCATCAATGGAAGCCAAGAAGGTCAAAGCAAAGTTCAAGGGTGTTGAAATCGTGGGCGAATCGAGGCGGGGCAAGGCGAGTGGACGGAGTCGTCCCAAGCACAACCAATTCGTCCCCATAACAGGGACGCCTGAATCTGAGAGAGGAAGCGAGGGGACGAGTCGTCCCTACCAAGACGAGTCGTGCCCAATTCAGCGGCCAAAGAAAGCAAGCGACGTAATTTTTGGGTTTTTATGTTTTAATTTATTTTATTTCCTTTTTAGACTAGGTTTGGGGGGTAGTATAAAGACTTGGGATATTTTATTGTTTGAGGGGATCTTGGAAAAACGCACGGCTGAACCATTAGGGAGAGACGGCTGTGAGTTTGCTTAGAAACAATTTCAATTTCAAAGTTTTGATTTTTGATTTTAATGGAAGCTTAAACTTTCATCACTTTGGATAATAATTCTTGATCCGTTTTGAAGATCAATTGAGGTTTATTCTTTCTATCTCTTTCTCCCTAATTATAATTTTACTCGTGTTTATTGTTAAATCGATTTCTAGGGTTTTGAAACTTGATCAATTTCTTAATCTTTTTAATTGGTTTTTGCTAGAATTCCCTTTTATCGTGTCGGACTAGGGTTTTCATTGTAGCAATTTCATAGTTCTCGTATGTGTCATCTTGAATTGTGATTGGGGTAAAATTAGTTTTATCTTCTATTTGAAAAAGAATAGAGTAATTCCTTGATCTTCATCTCTTAGAACTTCATCAATTGATATTTAGGATCTTGGCGACCAGGTGCTCGGCTAGGTTTTTAATATTGATTAGGATTATTAGTTGAGCGTGTCGCCGCTAATAATTAATAACAAAGAAGAGATAGAGATTTTATATCTCGTGATCAAGTGATTAGGGGAAGAACAGAAAGAATGAATCAATGATATTGATTGATAAACAGTGATAGATTTATTTATCCAAGGTACTTTTACATTATTGTTTTCAACCCAATTTAATTTCTTGCTATAGTTTAATTACAAAAACAAATCAAAACAAACCCCCCAAACTGGTCTGTGACTATTACACAAACAAATAACTGTTCCCTGAGATCGATCCTGGACTTTCACTATCTACATTATTAGGAGTCCTTGTATTAATTTGTAGGTGTTGCGATAAAGCCTATCAGAGAGATTACCCGCGTTTCTTAGAGTGAAAATTTGTAACGAGTTAAGAGTCGAATTTAAACGAAATTGAGGGAAAACTACAAATTTGTACTCTACATAGATTTGCTATTTGCCTATTTTCTTCCTTCATCCTAACTAACTGGCATTATGAACTTAACAGAAATGTTTAGATTTTAATGAAACATTAAAAATACTGACACTTTTAAAATTTAACAAAGATGTTAAAACTGTTAATTAGTTTTTTTCCGCCAAGGCAAAGTAAAAAAGAAGTGGTTGAATTCAGTGTCATAAATATTAGAGTATTACAATTTTTTATTTTTTAGTTGGTTTTATGAAAAAACAATTTTTTTAGTATTAGAAAAACGAGTTTCTCGTAAATGACAGTGTTAATATTTTAATGGGCTTGCAAAATGCCAGTTTGAAGGACTTACACTTTATAATACTAGCATTGACACTTTGGCGAAATGCATTTTAAAGAAGGTCGGTGTGAGTGTTTAATAGTGTCAGTGTATTAAAAAATGTCAGTGTAGTGTAAGTGTTTAATAGTGTCATTGTTTGTATGTATGTTAAAAAGTGTAAGTGTAGTGTGAGTGTTTAATAGTGTGTGTTAAAAGAGTGTCAGTGTAACGTGAGTGTTTAATAGTGTTAGTGTGTGTGTGTGCGCGTGTTAAAGAGTGTTAGTGTGTGTCTTAAATAATGTGAGTTGTGCCAATAGTAGTGCAAAAAAAAAGAGTGCAAATGATAATATTAAAAAGTGTCAGTGTTAATATTGAAAACATTAATATTGAAAACAGTCAATGTTAGTGTTGAAAGGTAACAAAATTTTAATAAGTTTTGACTATTTAAAAAATGTCATCACACCTATAAGGATAGGCTAGTAGCTAAGGGATATAGGCAGATTCATGGCATCGACTATGATGAAACATTTTTGCTTTTTTATGAAAATCTCGAATGATAATTCAAAATTGAAAATAGGAGATATGTGTAATCATTAGTGTTTCTCTCTCTAGAAATCAAAGAAGATGAGAAATTTCAACTTTGAAATTGGTCTTTGTTCACAGTTGTTTTTACTTAAATTCAATGTTGTTTTTTGTTAAGTTCACAATTATTTTAGTCCTTTATGACCTCTATTTTTGCAATTTTATGAGATTATTTGACATATTTGTTATGTTCACAATTGTTTTTACTTAAGTTCACCATTGTTTTTGTTAAGTTCACAGTTGTTTTAGTCATTTAAGACCTCTATTTTTGCAATTTTGGGATGAAGGATCAACCGGTCATTTTTCCAAAAAAAAATCTCATCCAGAATGTTTAATTATCTTAAGTTCTATCTAAGCAAAACAAACAGAAAGACAGCACATCAAAAATTTTGCTCCACCTCGAATGTTTAATTATATTTTTATAGAAAGACAGCACATGAACAAGTTGTGAAGCATTTGTGAATTGCAACATTAAGAGCAATAGACCTGATTATGTTGGCTTATAATGGAAATTAGTAGGAATAATGTGCACCTCCAAACCTCTTCCCCTATTCACAATAATCTGGTTATCTATGGTATATTTGTTTGCGTTTCAAAAATCAGGTTAGACCTTATTTCACGTATTCTAAGTTAGCCGTACATAATTGCCATTAATACTGTTTTGAGCAGCAATTTATTGCCTTCTACCGTTGAAGAATCCATCACAACAGAAGTGTTTCCAGTTCCAAACCACGTACTTCTTTACTGTTTATATTATGTTTTCTGTAACATCATAATTTAGCTAAAGAACTGTGGGAGCTATGTCATCAATGCTGGATATCTGTTGTGATCCTTCAATAATCTTTGAGAGGGATCTCATTGATATGTTAATGTATTTGGAATGTCTATTGTTATGCTACAATTACTTTCTCCTAACTGTGTTATGCAATACTAATAATGTATTTTTACCCCATGATTTTCCACAGTTTGCTTATGGGAAGGAAAATCAAAGACCAAAGAGATTACCTAACAAGAGCAAAACTGAGGTAATAATCAGAAACTACTATTCCATTATGTTTGATCATAAAATGATGACACAATAATCCGGCAAACTCTCTCTCTTTCTCTCCGACGACCCTCTCCTCTCCGACGAACCCTGTTTAGAAGGAGAATTAATCCTATTTTCGTCTGTTCTGTTTCGATGAGCATATCTCTTTCTATGGGCATTATTTTCTGATCTCCACCGTTCAGATTTTGCGTTTAGGTGTCTATAACAATCCCAGTAAATTTGAGCTCAATCCAACGGTTAACGAATCGGAAAAATGAATTTTTCTGGGCCTGATCTGGAAATCAAATCAGCGAGGAATTTAGGGAGAGGATAATACAAAATGGCGTCGATTGAGTTGTGATTTTAAAGAAGAAATAGAGAGGAAAGGGAGGGTCATCGGAGTTGAAAAGGGAAGGGTCGCCGGAGGGAGGGAAGGTTCGCCGGAAGGGAAGGGAAGGGGAAGGGTTGGTAGAGAGAGAAAGTGAGAGAAGAGAGAGAGAGGGGGTTAGTTTTATATTTTTGTGTAGGAAGGACTAGGTGGAATTTTGATTATGAAGCCGGATTAGTTGGTTAAATTTCAAAATTCATGTCTTAATTGGTCGTTTGACTTGGGATGGAGGATCCACATGTAATTTCCCCATTTTTGAATCAATTCAAAATCCAAATCTCTCAAATTGAAGCAAAATTAAAGTAATTTTGGAACGAAGGAGATAATAATTACCGAATTTTTCTAGGTTTGACATCTTGAATGGTGTTGGAAATTCTATTTCAGTTCTTCTTCTTCTTTTATTTCGGTTCTTCTTCTTCTTCTATTTCTCTCTCTTTCTTCTCTTCTTTCTCTCTCAATTCGGTTCTTTCTCTCTCTAAAATTTCTTTGTTTCTCTCTTTCTCTCTCTAAAATTTCTTTGTTTCTCTCTTTCTCTTTCTAAGGCTGATTGTGGGTGAGGATGAGTGAGAGAGATAGAGAGAGTAAATGAAGAGTTAATTGGTTGGGTGGGTGGGTGGGTGTGGGTGGGGATAAAGACAAGGGTACAAAGGGAAAAGGGGGGGTTATTTATTTTTTTTGGGGTGGGTTTAGCTTTACCGGGTTTACTCAACAATTTTACGGGTTTATATAATGGAATAATTACCAACTAGGGTAACATACTTAACCTTCATTTCCGCAAAAGGTAACGTACTAACTAGTTACTGACTTAGGTATCGTACTTTAAAATTAATTTCAAATAAGGCATTGGGCCAAATTTTTAACGAACGTCGTTAAAAAACCTAACGGACTTTGTCAACCTCGTTTGATAACTACCCCACCCACTCACCCCCCACCCAAAATAATGTTTTTTAATCATTTTTTGTAACTACCCCACCCACCCACCTGCCCACCCCCTGCCTACCCCACCCCAATCACCCAACCCCACCCCACCAACCCACCCCCCACCAAAATAAAAAAAAAAATTTAATCATTTTTTGTAACTACCCCATCCACCCACCTGCCTACCCCACCCCAAAAAAAAATTATTTTTAATCATTTTTTGTAACTACCCTACCCACCCATCCCCCCACCCAAATTTTTTTTTAATCAGTTTTTGTAACTACCCCACCAACCCCCCAAAAAAAAAAATTTAATCATTTTTTGTAACTATCCCACCCACCCACCTGTCCACCCCCTGCCTACCCCACCCCACCCACCCACCCCCCACCCATCCCAAAAAAAATAAAATTAATCATTTTTAAATTTTTTTTGGGTGGGGAGGGGTAGGCAGGGGGTGGGTGGGATAGTTACAAAAAATGATTAAAAAACATTTTTTTTTAAGGTGGGGGGGTTGGGTGGGTGGGTTGGGGTAGGCAGAGGATGGGTGGGGTAGTTACAAAAAATGATTAATTTTTTTTTTTTGGGTGAGGGGGATGGTAGGGTGGGGTGGGATAGGCAGGGGTGGGCAGATGGGTTGGTGGATTGGGGTAGTTACAAAAAATGATTAATTTTTTTTTGGGTGGGGGGTGGGTGGGTGGGTGGGGTGGGGTATTGGGTGGGTGGGGTAGTTACAAGAAATGATTAAAAAAAAAAATTTTGGGGTGGGGTGGGGGGTGGGTGGGTAGGGTGGGGTAGGCAGGGGGTGGGTGGGTAGTTATCAAACGAGGTTGACAAAGTCCGTTAGGTTTTTTAATGACGTTAGTTAAAATTTTGGTCCAATACTTTATTTGAAATTAATATTAAAATACGATGCCTAAGTCAGTAACTAGTTAAAATAGAAAAAGTACGGCACCCTGGTTGGTCGATTGCCCACCTAACAATTTTCTTATTTTTTTTTGTTTTTTAAATACAGATCTGTACTAGTGGTTCTCTCTCTCTCTCTTTTCTCTTTCCCTGTGTAATCGTATTCATCCCCCTCTCTCTCTCTCTCTCTAACAACTCGACTCCATCTTCAATCCCGTCCACATTGTTATGAACTTGGTAATTTAACAATGATCTCTGCAAATTGAATCTCAATTTACAGAGAGAGATACCGTGAATTTAACAAAGAGAGTGAAGAACAGAGAGAAATAGATTGAGCCGAGATAAGAGAGAGAAAGAGATGAGAAAACGAGATGAGAGAGAACAGATTTAGGAGAGAGAAGATAGAACTGAGAGAGAGAAACAGAAATGAGGGAAGAATATCATTATTTTCATTCATGCCCCCAATAATGGCGAGCTCAGCTACTTAAAGGAGAGAGAAATTGACAACGACCCATTTCTCTCTCTAAGAAACGACAACGTATTAAGTAACGGAAATAACAAAATAACAATAATCTAAATAAGGTAAAACGACGACTTCCTAATAAAAGAAAAACGCGTACATCCCAGTTACGCTACTCCGCAACGATGTCGTATCCCCACTTTTCAAACACAACGGTCATCCCCAACTCAACGGCATGAAACCCAGATCATTACATTCCCTACTCCTTCAAACAATCCTTGTCCTCAAGGATTATTTTAACCAATTCCCTTAGGTAACTTGGTAATTCTGCAGCAGCACTTGACATCACCCTTGGCATGAGACAAGCTAGATAATGTCGCATAAAGCCCTCTGCTGCCAGGTAAATTCTCAAGGCTCTCTACATAAACAGCTGGAAGGTCTTTACCTAGACTATGATCAATGACAGCTCTTCCAATCGGGTGAGTAGTACCCCTCTCCATCGTAGCAGCGACAGTGAGGGCTTCTTTCTCACAGTTGGGACCGCAACAAGTAGCATTTTCACTTTTATTGCCTCCAAGATGTCCATGTATGGGTTCAATTGCTTTGCACATAAACTCCCCCGTTGTCAATGTCCCAGTTTTATCAAATGCAACAGTGTAACAAGATGCAAGCGAATCAAATACATGGCCCCCTTTCAGCAATATTCCCTTTTTTGCACAGGCTCTAATTGCCAAGTGTCCAGGCACTTTTACTCCAGTGCCTGTCAGTGCAATACCTTCCTCTTCAACATCATCATCATTCTCCTCTGAATACAAATATCTGGTTGGGTTACGTGAAGGAGCCCAAAGAAGGCATATTACAACTAAGAGTAAGAAAGCCAGCACGGTCCAGAAAGCTGGGATGATCCAAGCTCTTCGCCATAATTCGCTCAACGGATCACTTGCGTTAAAGTACAACTCATAGCCAATCCAAGCAACAGAAACTAGCACAGATACTGCAAGAGTATTAGTAAATTTTCGGTAGAGTTCAAGTTTAGCCAAGCTTTTCCGAACCTGAAGCTTCTCCAAAGTTCTAGATAGAGCTGAAAAGATCCAAAGGATGAAGCAGGCGTCCAATAAAGCAACTGGTAGCACGAGAAAAACTCTTGCTTTTCCAGAGAAGTCATTAATATTTCCCAGATTTTCAACAAGCTCAAGAGCTTCTGAAGCAATAAAATATACAAGTCCAAGAAGAAGAACTTTCGAGGTTATACCTCCCAAGGTGGGTCGCACAACACTAAAACCCATAGAGACCACTAAAAGAAGAAGGCGAGAGACAGTCTTCTTAACAGCACTGAAAGTCACTGCCCAAATAGTAATACCCATTGGTCTATTTCCGGTGGCATTAAAATTAGCATACTCAAAGTACCAAAAAGCCATCTCACACATTCCCAAACCAATAACAGCTGTGATGTGATAATGCAATTGTATTATATCCTTCCAATACTGTAGAAAGCGAAGAAACCAAAGAAGACCGAGACTAAGATATGCAAGAGACATCAAACCATAAAATGTCATCAATGGGGTCATCTTTCCAGGAAGGTAACCTTCTGGGTTTCTCCGAACTGTTCTCCCACTAATTAATGTGCCTAGGAGTTCTGGATCACAAAACATAAAGTACAGATAATACATTCCCGTCCTGTTGATCTCAACGGTTGAAAGCACCATTTTTGCCTCTTCACTTTCCCCTTCAAAGTTGGTCTGTAACCATTGAGGCCAGCCAGGGATATCAGGATCGTGGCGAACAATAACCTCTCCAACCTTGCAGGAACCCTCATTTGCGAGAAAAGGGGTACAACATATTGCTTCAGAATTCAGGTAAGCACCCCCAATTTTATCCCTGTTCTTGACTTCAACTAGTATACCTTCAACCAACCCAGTGCTTTGCTGCATCTCATTCTGCTTATCAGCAATCTCCCTTCTCCTTCGAAATGTATTCGACTCAAACCCAAAATTGACAACACTCTGCTTTGAAAAATTCAGCTCAGCTTCATAAAATGCTTTCATTTGAACATCCACCTGGCTTGCTTTATCCTTAATGCCATTGAGCTGAATAGAATAATCAGTGTCTATTACTTTTGACCCCCTGCCTTTGCACCGATCCCCTATATCCTTGTCTCTATCCCAGTGTTTCTTAACATATTCTTGCTCACCATCATCCTCCATGGAATCCTTATTCCATTTCAACATAGGTCTAAGAGGTAAAAAAGAATGAATAATTATCGACAAGGTTCGCAAAAAATAATCAGGCATCTCAGCACCATATTCATCCAACTTGAAAATGAATTGATCATCAGACTCACGATTACAATCCATTTCAACAAAAGCTTTTTCACAAAAACCCAAATGACATTCTAATTTTGTACATACCTTGGAAACAAGTGATACGTATTCGGTCATCGAAGCACCAACATCATTTGAGATTATTGCAAGTGATTTCACACCATTTTCATCAATCATCATTGAACCATCAACTGATTGGAGCAATCCCTCCATTTCTCCCGGGCATTTTGTCGAACAGTTGGCATGCTTTAATGAAGCTTGTAGTATCCTTGTGTTTTGATCCTCCTTCGCATCATCCGATTTGTCGTCACTCTCATTTAGAGCAGCTACCTGAAGAACATGTATGATTGTAGGGGGATCATCTTGTTTCGCAGCACTTACATTCGCAGATTCAACAATTAGAGGACCTTCATCTATAACATCTATAACAGGAGTTATGAAATTAGTCACACCTTTGGCTTCAACATACAGATCCGTATTGCCACTAGAAATACCAAATCTAGTTTTTACTCTCTGTACAAATTCCTCCCATGGTAGTTCCTTAAGCTCATCTCTATAGACATGGAACCAAAACTCTGCACTCCCTTCTAAATGCATTGAGTCCAACATAACCTTTGCGTATTCCGGAACAGATCTAAAGTGAAAATAATTGCGACATTTAAGTATCCACCAAATTTGATTATCACCATTGAAGCGAGGAAAATCAGTAAAACTCCTATTGTCTCTCATTTCAGAACTTACACCATTGCAATGGATGACTGTTGGTTGTATGGTTGAAAGAGTTGCTTCCAATATCGATCCCGAGCTATTGGACGGCTCGAATGGTCTTCCAGCTTCAAACTCCTCTCGTGGGAGTTCCGTTCTCCATTGGTGAGCTCTCCTTGTGCCCTGTTCCCCACCTGGTGCAGCTCCTAGGATCGAAACATTACCCGAATTGTTCTGGAGTTGGGTAGATCCTTCCGTCTCCTTGTTGTTGAAGCTTTTCTTCATATCAAACAACATGGATTTCATTTGATCCATTGATTCCTTGAATTCAGAGACTTCACTACGAACTTCCGCCATAGCTGCTCTAGATTCCCTCTCGTTTATTGCTATTGTTTCCTCCATACGTTGGTGATTCACAATCAGGTGCTGAATCTGTTCTCCACAAGCCTTAATACTTCTCTCCAATTGCTCATTGTGTGTTTCCACCATAATTGATGTTGATAACCTTCTCATTCGAGAAGGCTCTGATACCACTTGTTATGAACTTGGTAATTTAACAATGATCTCTGCAAATTGAATCTCAATTTACAGAGAGAGATACCGTGAATTTAATAAAGAGAGTGAAGAACAGAGAGAAATAGATTGAGCTGAGATAAGAGAGAGAAAGAGATGAGAAACGAGATGAGAGAGAACAGATTTAGGAGAGAGAAGATAGAACTGAGAGAGAGAAACAGAAATTAGGGAAGAATATCATTATTTTCATTCATGCCCCCAACAATGGCGAGCTCAGCTACTTAAAGGAGAGAGAAATTGACAACGACCCATTTCTCTCTCTAAGAAACGACAACGTATTAAGTAACGGAAATAACAAAATAACAATAATCTAAATAAGGTAAAACGACGACGTCCTAATAAAAGAAAAACGCGTATATCCCAGTTACGCTACTCCGCAACGATGTCGTATACCCACTTTTCAAACACAACGGTCATCCCCAACTCAACGGCATGAAACCCAGATCATTACACACATCTACGCCGATCCCCATTTCCGGACTTATCTCCGATCCGTAGCCTTCTCCTTCTCTCTACCGTCCGTCGACAACGCACTTCACACACAGTGAACCCTAGGACTACCCATCTCAATCCTGTGGCTTTCAATTCTCTGTTCCGTACTCTCTCTCTCTCTCTCTCTTCTTCACCCTCAGTTGGTTCTTCGCATCTCTCTTCCCCCAAATCTCCCCCTCACAAACACCACCATTTCCCCTCTTTCTCTCAGATTAATCTTCACTCTCTCAGTTTCTTAATTCCACCTTTTTCCCCCCAAACCATTTTCTCAGCTTTGCCGAATTTCAAAACCCTATCTCCATTTGTGATTCTCCCTCCTCCTCTCTGTCCCCAACTGTACATTGTACGCACTCACAACCTGTACGTAATTTTACATCTCTCTCTGTTTCAATTGTGGTTTGTTGTTTCGGTATTTTTATTTACATTCGGTTATTGATTTTTTTTTTAATTTTGTTATATTGAATTTGGTGTATTTCATGTGTTTGATCCGGAAAAAACGGTGATTTTTGGATTTTGTTTGGCTTGAATGCTAGGGTTTGTTCGTTTGAAGGGGTATGTGCTCTGTGAATGTGTGTGAATGTTATATTCGGATTTGTGTTTGTTTGCTTGTTTAAGGTTTTATTTTTTGGATAATGGCAGTGGAAAAATGAGCAACGAAGAAGAGAAGAGGTGCCCTCTGTGTGCGGAAGAGATGGACTGGACGGATCAACTATTGAAGCCCTGCAAATGTGGTTATGAGGTTTGAATTTGTTGAGTTTTCTATTTGATATTCATCTTATTTCATTTTCCTCTTTTAATTTATTATTGTTGATGTTAGATTTTGGTGGTTTCTGTGAAAGTTAATGTAATTCGGTTCAATGTATGGCCAAGGAAGACATGAAGTGTCTTACGGAACATTTTCGGATAGCTTTTATCATCTATATTCATGATATGATGATTTTTGGACTGTCGGTTTAGGATACTTGTTTTTATTTCCATACATGTATTACATTTTCCTCTTTTGATGTATCTTTTATTTACAAGTAGCGCGAGGTATACGTGTTGGTGAAGTATGATGACGGTTGTGCTTGCCTCGTGAAGTTTGTTACCGTAAATTATGCCTTTGAACATCTTTGATCGTTTTCCATTGAAAGCCTTGGCCCTTTTCCTTTTGAGGCAAACACTCGTCATATCTAACATTATTCAGAATTGACCTTAATTTATTAATCTAATGAACCGACTTTAACATAGGGTTTACCCTTATAGGCTCATTTCTACTGTTTCATTGTTGATAAAGCTATAATGTTTCCTTGAAGGCTATCTCTTTGCTTATGATTTTGATAGACTTTACATGGTTGTTAACCTAAAATTACATCAATTGTATATATTTTTCTTGTTATTTTCTTTTGAATTTTTAATTATATTATTTCAACCTACAGAGTTAGTTTTTCCCACCTTTGTAAAACCTTTGTTTTAGATGTTCTTGTTATCCCCCCAGAAATATGTTAATCTTGATGTTAGGTTTTTGGTTTGTGGTGAAACTTAATTTTGTCTAGTTCAATGTATAGCAAAGAATAACATAATTTTATCCAGTTCAATCTATAGGAAATAATCACATTTACAGAACTTTTCGGATAGCTTTATTATCTATATTCATGACGTCAGTGGCGAAACCACATACATGCTAAGGGGGTCAACCCCCTCCAATTTTGGAACGTGCCAATTTTTACCCCTTTATTTAAAAAAAAATGATTTTTTACTACTAAAAATGGTGAATTCATGCATTTTGACTCCCTTACTTTTGAGAAAAATTGCACTATATTATTATTTTGACCCCCCTTTATACTCAATTTGGATACCTCAATTATAATAGTTATCCAAAAAAAAAAACATGACCCCCCTTTTCGAAAAAAATATTCCTGGCTTCGCCACTGCATGACATGCTGATTTTATCAAAAAGAACAAAAGTATTTATGATGTGTTGATAATTTTTGATTTTTCGTTATTATATACTCCCTCCGTCCCACGTTAGTTGAGACTAACTTTTTGGGCACACCAATTAAGGAAAATGAATAAGATAATGAAAATGTATGGTAGAAAATGAAGAGAGAGAATGAGTGGAGTTAATAGTAGGTTGGTTGAATAAATTGTATGGTGGAAAATGAAGAGAGAGAATGAGTGGGTGGGTGGGATAGGGTGAATATAAAATATTAAAATTTTTGCCATTTTGGGCAGTCTCAACTAACGTGGGACGGCCCAAAAGGGAAAGAAGTCTCAACTAACGTGGGACGGAGGGAGTACTTGCTTTTATGTCGATCTGTATGCTTGTTGCTGGATTATTAAGGGGATCGGTTGTGCTTGTCTCCATGCCTCGTGAAATATGTTTCGGAATTCCTTAAAAATGTTGATCCTCTTGCTTTTCGTTTCTAATGACCCGGTATCTGGATAATCTCTGCCTGGTTTCAGTCTAGAAATGCACTTATCGGGATAGTGCTTGACCTCATACTCTTATGTAACACAAACCTTTAGAGGCAAAGACATGTCATATCTAGTATTAATAAAATTGACCTGAGTTATTTACTCTAAATTCTTCTCTTCCTCATATGCTCACTTCTAATATATCATTGTTGATTAACTTTGCCATTTGATTTATTGAATTCTTGGCTTTGTTAGATACTCCCCCGTCCCAAAATAAATGTCTCACACTGATTTTTTTGGTCACTTAGCTGAATTTTGACCAAAAAGTTGTGGAAATTTTAACATCTTCATGAATTGGTTGTTGAAGCAGATTCCGTAAGTTAGTTACTGGCCTTTGTCTGATTTTTTATTTCAATTTGCTTACTTATTTTAAGTGTTTTTGTTAACTATGATTGTGAGTGTTTGATTTTTGGTTCGATCTGGAGCTAGTTAGACCAATTTTGACTGATTAGTCGTTATTCCGTTGCAAATTGATCGCCGCTTTTTTATATGCATATGTTAGCATCTTTCTGTGACTGCTTTGCTTCATCTTTGCATGTATTTTTATGCATATATTATTTATATCAGTGTGATTAGTTGTTTTAGTGGTAGTTAGTAGTGATGTAGATATCAAAATTGAAAATGTTAGAAAGGGAGAGATGGTGAGATTTTTCTTGAAGGTAGTTGGATTGTGATCTTGTTGAGTTATTGAACGGTTTCAATTTTTATTAATTATGTTGGAAGCCGTCTGTTACCTTAATCAACTTACTTACCTTAATCAGCTTACTGATGATAAATCTGTTTGTTTTGTTGATTGCATAATGATCACAAGCAGTTAGGTGTGTCTGTTTCTGAAAGTGATAGCGCGAACACAAGTTATATGATAATGAGAGGAATGACTGAACGGAATTTAAGAAAACAAGACGGGATTTAAACCCTCAATAATAGTTGCTCATCAGCAAAACTATTTTCATAAAATCAATTATCAAAGTCTCATTTTCGGATTACAACTTTGAGGCTATTTTATAGCACTCATAAAACTTAGAAAACAAGAAATGTCCTCCTAAAATAAAGCCTAACCTATAAGGTAACCTAATAGAAGTCTAAAACTACTAAATCAATGCTAAATCTACTCTAAAACCTCTTATAATCATCCTACTACATTTAATTCCGAAAATACTAATAAAATAACAATTAATTAAAATAAAACTCATATTTATCCCATCATACTGCATCATTCTCCTCTTCTTAGAAAAATTCGACCTCGAATTTGAGTCGTTGCTCTTCGAAAATATCTCTGAAAACTTAAGCTTCAAACGTCTTCGAACTGTATACTTAGTAGCACTTCTCATCACATCCATCCAATCTGTCCATCCGTTTACTAAAAAATTCTCAATGAATAAACCTTTGAAGAACCCAGATTGCGAAATAAACGGAACTTCAACATAAAAGGGATCCTCATAACAATAAGAACCAAAAATACCTCCTTTCAGTAAAATAGATGAACCCAGAAAATCACAACCTGCTCCCAGGTTCGGCTGCAACACAATGTCTTCTGCTGGGTCAAAACCCTCAATATCATCTTCATAATTATCGTCATCAAAGATTGGTGGTTTTGACCAATCAATGATAACGTCGAAACCCGTTGAATCAACAAAGCAATCCACGGGAACAGGATTCAATCGGTCACAAAACTCGTCAAGAGTCAGAGGATCGGCCTCTCTCTTGCACTCAAGTTCTTGATCACGATCGAAAGGATAGATATCCTCATCATCATCAGACCACAGATCTGACTCCGAGCCCTCTTCATCAGACGATACGTCTGAATCTGAGTCCTCCAACTGCGCTAGTTGTCGTTGGATTCGTCGACCCTCCACCCGATCAAAGTATCTTTGGAGTTCTCGAATCTCGGAACGCAACAAACGAAGTTTGAGATCTTGAATCTTTCTTCGCAATTCGTCCTTCTTGATTTCATATAGGTCACGTTCGTGATGTGGATCGTATTCCTGGGGATTCGCTTCACGAACCCTACTACGAACTCCATGAACACCATGACCACGCCTTCGTTCAGCCATCAATTCGACCAGGAAACTGATACCAAATGATAGCGCGAACAGAAGTTATATGATAATGAGAGGAATGACTGAACGGAATTTAAGAAAACAAGACGGGATTTAAACCCTCAATAACAGTTGCTCATCAGCAAAACTATTTTCATAAAATCAATATCAAACTCTGATTTTCGGATTACAACTTTGAGGCTATTTTATAGCACTCATAAAACTTAAAAAACAAGAAATATCCTCCTAAAATAAAGCCTAACCTATAAGGTAACCTAATAGAAGTCTAAAACTACTAAATCAATGCTAAATCTACTCTAAAACCTCTTATAATCATCCTACTACATTTAATTCCGAAAATACTAATAAAATAACAATTAATTAAAATAAAACTCATATTTATCCCATCATACTGCATCAGAAAGCTTTAACTATAACAATAATTTAATACAGATCCTGTACTCTTAAAGTTGGAGGCTTTGTCGTTTATCAAGTGGGCACGCTGTGATTTCACGTTGTATCATGGTACATATATGGCTGCAAATCAGCTCTCTGGAGGGGCTCAATCAGGTTTGCCTCTATTGTTTTTTATTTTCAAACCATTACAAGCATTTACTGTTATTATTTTTTGTATTGCATATCTGTTAGTGACAATCAATGGATGCTGAATAAAAAAGAAAGTGAAATCTTGATTAAATGGTAGTTCATCTAGGTTTGCTTATTGAGATTTTGTTGCAAACACTTCTGATTACGTATGCTTCAGAACCAACAGTTGTTTCATATAACTTCTTATCTAATATTGATATTTGCTTTCATTTTTTTTACTCGTTTAAATTAGCTCAGGTCTTGGATTTATTTTTATCTTGTTTGGTTCTTGCCAGTGCATGTAGATAGGTAATAGGTGTTCCCTCCCACTCCGCCCCATGGCTTTCACCTTACATTTTGCGGCTTTCCCTCTTGTGCATATGAAACTCTCGAACAACAATGTTGCTTGTGGCTATTTCCTTTTTTTTTTGTGCAACGGGATTCACTGTTATTTCTGTCAAGAGGCCCGGGTGATGCTTTATACAAGAAATTGTGGCATGCCTGTGCTGGACCTCTTGTCAATGTTCCTCGTGAAGGAGAACGCGTCTACTATTTTCCTCAAGGGCTTATGGAACAGGTCTGCTTCAGTCTATTTCTGTTATGCTATTGATTTAAGTCTGGTTGGATGAGCTCAGTCTTTTCATTGGTTGTTATTCTGACACGAATGTTATTGGTCCACTGTACCTTAGTGTCTTCCATAATACTTTGTTTTGAAATTTTGTCTATTCTCCTAGAGAAGTCAGGGAAGTAAAATTAGAACCATGCTCTCTGTTTTGATGTTTTGATGGGCATATTAAATGAGATAAAGTGTAATAGCCTGTGAAACATGAGACACAATTTGGTGTGCATATTAGTTTTGTTCCCCCTTCCTCAAAATACTTATCAACATATCACTAACACTTATTCGTGAATTTCATTGTGTCCACAAGCAACAAAAGCGCACGTGTTTCTCTAACATGGAGCGTGTGCTTTTGTTTATGCATGTCTTCTCTCTTGAAGATATTTTCCCCTTCAGTATCCAAAAAAATTGAGATACCTATTGAACTTTAGTTCAGATTTTGGTACTTTTTTCTCTTACTGCCCAGTCTTTGCACTTGTTGATATCATCACGATACTAATTATAAAGGCTTTTCTTGCAGCTTGAAGCATCAACTCATCAGGGTTTAGATCAGCAGCTTCCTTCATTCAACTTGCCAGCTAAAATACTGTGTAAAGTGACTAAGAATCTTCCCGCATCATTCTCCCTTGGTTGGAGAAAATTCCCCTCGAATTTTGAAGTGACTAAGAATCTTCCCAAAACATCTTTTACTTTGAATAATTTTCTGATGAATGTGCCAAAAGAAGAAGCATAAATATTTCTTTGATTTTGCGCTATCATAATACCAAAAATCCAAAAATTTAAACAAGCTTACCTTCACGCAATTATGTCCGTATATGTCGGTAGACACTTCACTCTCTTCATCGTAAGTTGGATCTTCAAGAACACTAATCGACTCCTCAAGTTCTTTGTCATATATTGGATATTCATCATAGATTGGAGGTTTATTCCAATCAACGAAAACTTCTTAACTTATTGAATGTGAAAATGGCCATTCACGATCACTTGTTGTCAACAACTTTGAATCATGACGTAAATCATCACATTCCAAAGTTTCGTAGTGTGCAAGACGACACTTGAGTTGTTGCACTTGTCTCCGTAGATCTCTCACCATCGCTTATCGGTTTGCATGGTAATGCCGCAGAAGCATATCGACCATAGCTCTAATACCAATTTGATGTCGGGAAAATGGAGGTGAAATCGGAGGCAACACAAGTGAACACTATTAGGGTAAACAACTCGATATTCAAAGGAATTCACCTAAGAATATGAGTCAAAATTGCCATCCCGAAGGCACCCAACCTAAGGGATAAGATATAACAAGAAGAAATTCATCATCTTAAACAAGTCTATTTTATATAACTCAACTATATCCATTACATTGACTTTGTAGGGTATTTATAGCTTACTTGAAACATCCCTTCAAGCTTAAAAATTGTCATAAACTAAAAGAATAAACCTAACAACTAAGTTTTTTTGAAAAGATAACATAGAAACACCAAAAGACATTAAAATCCAATAGTCTTGATCAAATTTGGATGTACATGTCCATGTGCGCAGCCCTTGGTAAAAGGGTCATAACTTATTCTAGAAAAATCCAAAAGACGATCCGAAAAGTGCGTTGCAAACTAGACTCGAAGATCTTTCCAGGGATATGTAATACAGCTGTTGGAAAATTATGTATAATTACCAGATTGTCCTTGAAGTGGATCCAAACTTCTGGTATTTATTATTTTAGACTTCATTATCAAATTGATCTTTTCAATAGTTTCTTCAACCGAAAACCAACTCCACCAACAATGAATCTTAATGATATCAAGGTGGTTCTTTCCCGCATCAATTCATTTAACTCCT
The DNA here is from genome assembly GCA_022495995.1 of Adenophora triphylla var. japonica. Classification (NCBI taxonomy): domain Eukaryota; kingdom Viridiplantae; phylum Streptophyta; class Magnoliopsida; order Asterales; family Campanulaceae; genus Adenophora; species Adenophora triphylla. The sequence goes on along the minus strand of JAFEMH010004886.1, from coordinate 29,587 downwards.
TGAACTTTAAATGAGAAAGTTTTTCGAGATGGAGTTTCTTTTAGAGCTTCTCCAACAGATGCGCCATGTCTTGCGCCAACTTGGTGCGAGATCCCTCCTCCAACAACGACGCCAAATCTCCCGCTATATTGGCGATGCCTTGAAGATGCGCCAAATTTGGCACAGGTAATTTTTTGCGCCGTCCCTTCTTTTTTTTGCGCTATTTTGGCAATGCCTTTGACGGAAAGTATAATGCAAACAATTAATAACATGTAACCTGGTGTAGTCTTTTACAAAGTAAATAAAAATGTAATTGTCAATACTGATTCTGTATAAAATTAATTATACATGACTTCACTGCTTCCCTAATGATCTTATAAGGCTGCTTCTCTTAGGTTAACCTAATTTTAACAGCTCCCCAATGGTCTTCTAAATTATAGACATTAAATATCTAGAAAAACTTTAGAGAGGCCATGAGTATAATATGTTCTCACACTACAAGAAAAAAGGCTTTTTGTGACTGCTAAAAGCCGTCACATATGTATGAAAAGCAGTCACGAAAAGGTAACGCGACTAGGAAATCAATCGCCATGGCAGTCGCGTAAACCCTTGTCGCAATAGCTTAAAGCGACGGGATAAGCAGTCACCTTAGAGATTTATTTTCCATGACTGCTTTTTGCCGTCACGTAAAGGGTTTTTTAATTTTATTTATTTAATTAATTAAATCACAAATGCAATCACGTTAGCTAGTATAAGGCGACTGGGTATGCAATCTCGTTAGCTTGTGTAAGGCGACTGAAAATGCAATCACCTTTGCTTAGAGAAGGCGACTGGAAATGCAATCACCTTTGCTTAGAAAAGGCGACTGAAAATGCAATCACCTTAGCTTGTGTAAGGCGACGAAAATGCAATCACCTTTGCTTAGAGAAAGCAACTGAAAATGCAATCATCTTATCCCATTGTGATTGTTCTGCCATTACATTAGTTCTTAATGTTTCATTACAATAATATAATTATTTATAGCATTATTACTACATAATATTATGAATTAATATTGATAAATCCACAAACTTTTTCAAAACTTAATTGAAAACAAACTTTAAATCATTTAAAACTAAATATATTGTCTCAAAATAACATCCACCATCACATTTAACAAACTATTCATGTCTTACTAAACTTGTTCAAGAACCATTCTACATATGTTCAAAAATCAATAGTCTAAGAGTATATACTCCCTCTAGAGCACAAACCAAAAGAAAAATCAAGTAATCATACTAACTATAATCCTGATGCTTACCTATCTTATCATCACTTGTCTCATAATCATCAGTACCCATCTCATCAGATGCACTTTTACAAATTGACAGTCAACGTTGAAATTGACATAACCTGAATAGCACCGCTCAGATTCTACGGAGAACACGCACCTCCCAGACTATTTTCCCATTCATTAGCACGATCCTTTTGCGACTGTGACCTGCCAATATCAGCGTTCCTTGACCTGACGTCAGTAGGAATGTCTCTCCAATCATGTGAGGCTGAATGTGTACGCTCCCCAATAGACAAGGATCGCCATGTTGACCCAAATTTGAATCGAGGAATTCCCTTGCATGTTTGATTCCCTATTATTTGGCACCTCATCATTCCTTGTGTGAGAAGCACTATCTCCTCTTAAAGCTACAACATGAAGAAAATATCAAAACAGAACAAAAAATGGATTGTCTATCTAAGAGCAACTAACAGCAAGTAAAACCATCAAAATGAGGGGGCCTCCGAAAACAGGCTGCAGAAGATAGTATCATAGAAGCAACCCCCGCTTCTCAAGGACCATATAAATTATTATTTTCTGTGAGGGAGTGCAACTTCAATAACTAAATATGGCAGCCAGATCATCTTCAATTTGATAAAATACATGTTTGCAACAAGAATCCGATCTCACACAGCTTGTGAAGTTAACATACCTTCGTAATTAAATTTGTTATTAGAAAAATTGTCTTTGATCCACTTGCTTCTCATGAGAAAATCCCTCGAGTAGTTTGAATAGCCAGCTTTTGAGCCGACGGAAAATCCATCTTTATAATTATCAACGATAGCTTGCCGAGATCTTCTCTACTTCACGCTTGTCAAAACCACAACCAACAAATTAGATCAGGAACTAAATGGCCATCGACAAAGAAATTTACGTGAACGTGTACAGTACCTAGCTTGGTTCTTTGTGACGGCAGATCGGTAGAACTACGTGCCACGAGATCCATCTTTAGTGATTTGAGGTGCACCACTACTCGATATGTCCCCTTCGTCAATCCCCTTCAAAACAAATTACCCGAGACAAATAATCAAATCAGCGTAATAACACCTCACAAAATTGATAAAACAAATCATAGTTCGGTATACCGGTTCTTGAAGTAGGCGCAATAAGAGCCGGGGGCCCTACGGGTTCTTCCTGAGTGAGGGACGGCACTTGTGCAATACCGTCTAAGAACTTCCCATGGGATCTCAAATCAGTCATTACGTACACATCAAGCGGCTTTGTCCTGTTGTATCTAACAGGAGAAGGCTCTCCATGACTACTATCGGGTTTTCGAGAGAAAGATCCTAACGCGAGATGAGTAGTACTACCTATAGGGCTTCCTCCGAAAGGAATCCATCCACGCCCAAGGGGTAAGTTTGAATTAGTGCTTTCTCCACGACCCCGACCATAGTTAAACAAAGGACCCTGCTTGCTTGGAGTTGAGCTTTGGGGATGAGGAGGATCCACCCTTCCTCTGCCGAGAGAAGCATTGGATCTCCAAGGCCGATAATGGTCTCCCTCCCGCTCGTCCTTTCCATGATAAGTTGGATGAGACAATCCTTTTTCAAGAGGAATCTCACCATCTTTATTAGAGTCTGTCCATTTCTCGTGCAAACTGTCAGCTTTTTGTCACCAGGCCCCCAACGAGTGTTCCACTTGCTCTCTCGACGTTGATCGTGATTGGCTTCCTTCTTACCTGAGTCATTCCATCGCTCAGGCGGGACGCGATGTGCTTCTCCGAACTGTTTTCCAGATGAGTTATCCGTCCACCGATCCACCTTACGACCGTCCCCAAGCTCTTTATCTCCATCCCTCCACCTATCCTTGCGTATAGAGGAATTGGTCTCTCTTTCCTCATCGCACCAGCGGTCTCGACGTCCAGACTCCATATCCGGCCTGAAGGCCGGAACACATCCTTTTTCTTTTGTGGATCCTGCATACCCTCACCATTTCCTGGTGATTTCATGATATCACCACGGCTACTATAAGCTGAATGTGAACCCGTATTGCTCTCCTGTAGCATAACACCATAGAAGAAAAACACTGAAGCACAAAACAGATGCTAAAATATGTTTAGTTGGTGGAAAGGAGATATCAAACAGTTTAGGACAGGAGTCACTCAGAAGCAACCCCTGCTGCATCGGCAAGGAGCAACAGTTCCACAGACTAAACAGTTGAACCAAAATAAAGCAGAAAAGACTCAAAATGAGTTCTCTGATTTCTCCAAACAACAAGTATATCTAGTGTTTAACAGTCGCAAAAGGATCGTGCTAAATATTCAAAGTCAAGAATCGTTAACCCCTGTTTCATGTATCATTTATGGTTTACACCACTCAATTTTCTTACGCAAGCAAAAGAGGAAAGATATCGGGTGCCTAAATCATATTTTGGCAAATTATGTGCACAAACGAGCAGTGGGAATTGAACCTGAATATTTGGCCTGTTAAGCAATAACAATTGCCCCTATACTACAATAACTTAATATATTGGGTGCACATGCACCTACTATGTATAACTTAGGTCCGCAACTGAATGTAACTACTTACATTCTGATAGGTCCATGATATACGTATGTAGACAATGGCGGTCTAGAATCTTCATAGGCTCGCTGGTCCACCTTGAAACATCTGTAGCACAATATAAATCATTACATTCACCTTCAAAAAAGAAAAGAAACTGATCAGAATTGGGGTTTAAAGCCCAGTAAGTCCATTGTCATTTGTGACTAAGATATGCTCATAAATTCAACTGAGTAGAAGGCGGACTAAATATTTTAAATGAAAGCTGTTATATGAATACCAACAATTGTTATCAATGATGCTAAATGACTAACCTCACTAAAGCAAAAGAAATCCATCAAACCAACAAGTCCCAGTGCTTGATCAATGCTAATATGTCGTGTTCCATATAACTCTTCTACTTCCTTTAGGCTAAGCTGAAAATGGATATTGAAAAAGTATTTAAGAAACTGAAATAATATTTGTGTGACTTATTTTTATCTTTTACTGGCTAAGCTTTTTCATTTCATAAGTTGTATAAGCAAATGTGAATATTTCGGACGAAACTAAAATTGACTGATATCCTTGGCTCATCATTCTCTCAGAAATCCAAGGGAATCTTGTCTACATATATTTAACTTCTTCTTTACATGTTTTGGCTTTTAAAACAAACAGGTGAGGTCGCTGCTCCAACTTCTACTCATTCAAGGTATATGCAGATGCACACCTTGACTAGCATTTATTCATTTGAAATTAGCTCCCACACAACTACATGTTACACTCATTTTATTGAAACTCTCAATCTTTATATAAACAAGTTTAACTAGCTTGAGACTTTTAAGGATTCGCCCTGAATGAAAAAAGGAGTATATTTCAATTTTCATTTTACTAAACATATGGTACAGGATAATTATGCATTTTATGTCTCACTAACTTGACACTTTACCATTCGTCCCTCAGACGAATCGAGGATCAACCTGTAGAGTCCAAGAAATTCCAGTTTTAATGCTTAATGAACCATAGCAAATTGAGTAAACCATAATATCATCATATATATGGTATTTACCTTGCGGCGACCAAAGAAACATCCATCTGGCTCAATTGATCCAAAGAAATCTAACTTCAACAGACAGCCTTTTGACTTGTCATAGTATAACCCTCTAATAGGAAACGAAGGGTCGTACTTGAATGCCAAGCAACCATCTGGATACCTAAACTGGAAAATCCCACACAAGACCAACGTATCACTCGATCAAACAACTCACAAAATAACTCTACGAAGAAACATTAGATGAAATTTCAGAAAGTACCTTGTTAACCAAATGTTCTTTAGCAAGGTTGTAGATCAAACTTTGTAAGCTAGCAGAGTAATGTGCCAATGTGTAATCATAATCAAATCCATAAACTTCTATGTTGTCTAACCTCAGGTTCTGATTGACATATATACCTAAAGTTTGTAAAAGGCATAATCAACCCCAAAAGATGGCAAGAACACAAAATTAAACTCAGCTCAACAACACGGAAGCAGACTTTTACCATTCGGGTTCATTTTAGGCATTCCCTCAAGAGCATAAGGAATCTTGAGAAACATTTCTTTAGCTGTATAAAACTCCCTCCGAATCTTAGCTATCTCATCGAACCCTAGAAAATTAGGGGAAGAACACCAGGAATTAAACCCTAATTTTGGGTTAAAAATAAACCCCAAATCGAGAACTTAGCTAATCAACAAAAATACACTAACAAAATATACCAAAACAGTCGAAATTTGACTTTTCAAAATCAAATCAAACTATCTTAAATTCATACAAGACGCAATATTTGTATACTTATAGACCAATTTCGGATCAAAATGGTCAAATTCATGTTGGATCAAAATGGTCAAATTCATGTTAAAAACTCAAAATATGAGGGGAATTATACCTCTTGAACTGGCTCGGATCGGAGAGAGAGACGACGAGCGGAGAGAGAGAGATGACGAGCCGAGAGACGACCGGAGCGGAGAGACGACCGGAGTGAAGAGAGGCTGAGCGGAGAGACGATCGGAGCAGGAGAAACTACTGGAGCGGAGAGAGGCAGAGCCATCGGCAGGGAGCAGAGAGGGAGAGAACGGATAGAGAGAGAAAGCGGATAGAGAGAGAGGCCTTGATTTATTTAGTGATTTATTTAGGTATCTCAATTTATTTCTTATTTTTTTTATATATCATTTAATTTTTTAAGGTATTACGTGATTGCTTTGGCCGTCACCTTTTATTAAAATTACTTTTTTCATATATTTATATTGATTAAATTATATAATTAATCAAACGTGATTGCAAAAGTCATCACAGTTTTAAAAAAGCGGTCACGTTTGATTTTTCATATTCCCGCCTGTTTTTCGCGTTGGCGCTCCGGACGAAAATATCAAACGTGATTGCACATGTGATTGTACTGCCATCTCCTTAAGGTAACGTGATTGCTTTTTATTTCCGTCTCCTTATCTGATCTATGGTGACTGCTTTTTTTAGCCATCACATAAAGCAGTCACAAAAGGCTATTTTTCTTGTAGTGAGTGGGCAGAAAAGAGTGGACATCCGACTGTATTAATACGAAGAAAATAACACTAAAAATTGTATTACTGACCATCAGAATTCATTCATGAGAACATCAGTGTTGGCAATATAGTATTTCTGCACAAGTCTTTTAAGTGTTGTAATCATGTTCTTTTATATTTGGGAAACTGACAGAATTGTATCATACAATTTTTAAAAGCAGGAACTAAAACACTCTACCACCACCCTATAAGACTCTGCATTCTGTTTACAAACGTATCTCTCTCTCTCTCTATCGCTCCCCCCCCCCTCTCCCTCCCTTTAAAGTGTACTATGTACATTATATAAGGATATACCCTGTTATAAACCCTCTCAAACAATCAAGCATAAGAAATCATGAAGCAGATGAATAAGACAAAGGAAAAAGAGATGGTAGCAGAGCAAATCCAAAAGCATCCATCATTTCCAGAAGTATGGACCTACAACTTAAATAGCTCAATAATCTTATCTCCAAACAAAATAATCAATCTAACAAGTTCACATATGATTATTGTAGTGTAGGTGATGGTGGAGATAAAGAGCATAACAGACATAGGGCTACCTATGCTGGCCATGGGCTTAGTGGGCTATCTCAGAAACTTGATTACAGTTGCTTGCATGGGAAGGCTAGGAAGCCTCGAGCTAGCAGGCGGTGCACTAGCCATTGGCTTCACTAACATTACCGGCTACTCAGTTCTATCAGGATTAGCCATGGGGATGGAGCCTCTTTGCAGCCAGGCCTTTGGTTCAAAAAACTTGACCATAGCTTCTCTAAATCTAAAACGGACAGTCCTTATGCTACTCTTTGCATCGCTTCCCATTGGAATGTTATGGGCTAACCTTGAACCTCTCATGATTAAGCTCCACCAAGATCCAGAAATAACACATATTGCCGGTCTTTACTGCAGATATGCTGCCCCGGATCTTATCGCTAATAGCCTTCTTCATCCTCTACGTGTCTACTTACGAAGCAAGGGGACAACATGGCCATTATTTTGGGGCCATTATTTTGGTGCACTTCACTTGCAACAGTTCTCCTAGTACCAACCACCATCATTTTGGCCTTCACTTTCCACCTTGGGGTCAAGGGAATTGCGGTTTCCACCTTTATCGCCAACTTCAATACATTGGTTTTCCTGCTATTTTACATATTTTTCACTCGCACCCCCAAGGACCCTTTGTCCAAGCCACTAGTAACAAAATCCATCCCTATTTCTTCAACACGCTCACTTGGGGAGGAATGGGGTGTACTACTTCGGCTTCCTATACCAAGCTGTTTAGCAGTCTGTTTGGAGTGGTGGTGGTACGAGTTCATGACACTTGCGGCAGGATATCTTTCTGAACCCCGTGTTTCCCTTGCAACATCAGCCATAGTAATACAAACAACATCTCTCATGTATACATTGCCTTCTGCACTTGGCATCTCTCATGTATACATTGCCTTCTTGCACTAACAATGGCTGCTCTACCAATAATTGGAATTTGTGAACTCGCTAACTGCCCACAAACCACATGTGGTGGGGCTCTCCGAGGAAGCGCTAGGCCTGTTGTCAGAGCAAGAATTAACTTCTACTCGTTTTACTTGGTAGGGGCACCAGTGGCAATAGCTTTAGCCTTTGCATGGCATCTGGAATTTCTGGGCCTTTGTTATGGGCTTTTGGCGGCTCAGGTTGCATGTGTCTTCTCAATGTTAACAGTGATATACAAGACAGATTGGGAAAGAGAATCATCTAAAGCAAGCCATTTGGTGGGAGAAATTAATGAGTGTGCTTACGAAGATGGAATGGTAAGATGTGAGGAAGGAGTTGACTTTCTCAAATAGGTAGTCTTGGAAAGTGAATGGATATTATCTTAGAAATATGAACAAAACGTATTGTAAATGGAAAAAAGGAATGAAATTATATTTTCGTTAAGTCAAGTACCACTATATTAGGTATGAACTGTGGCCAGAGCAGCAAAAATTGAAAAAAATGACAATATCTCTCCCTTGCTTCTTGACTTTTCCTGCTCAAGCTACTGCTCTGTACCACCCTTCAGAGTTAAATTGTTGCCATAGAAGCGGAAAGGCCCCTGTCATAAGCAAAACCCTCTTTATCTTTTCTCCCCCAGTCCTTTGTCAGCTAACAAGAAAACTTACTTTTTGCGATGGCCGAAGGCCATCGCATAATGTCTAAAAACCATCGCATATTCTTTATACGATTGTAAAAGCCATCAAAGGTGCCGTCGCCTTAGGCCTTGTCGCTAAAGGTATATGCAACAGCCTCGACCATCGCATAATGTGTAATACCTTATTCGATGGTTAATCTAGTCTTATAAGATAAATATTATTTTCAATTATTTTTAATAAAAATATTATTTTTAAAATAAATGCCATCGCATATAGTAGTCAACGAAGACGGCCTTCGCCATCGCATATAGTTGTCATCAAAGATGGTATTAACCATCGCATATAGTAGTCAACAAAGACGGCCTTCGCCATCGCATATATTCGTCAACAAAGATGGTGTTCGCCATCGCATATAGTCGCCAACAAAGATGGTGGTTGCCATCGCATATAGTGGACAATATTAGATGGTCCTAACCATCGCATAAAACCTCATTATGTGACTGCAATTACATTCGTATATTTTACATTCTATACAATGGTAACTGCCATCACATATTTCACCAAAAATCTTTGAGATGTGCTTTAGAGATGGCACTAGCCATCGCATAAACATTTCCCGGAATTTATAGAATTCCCAAAATTTATATAAATTCTATTTTCGCAATTGCTACTTTTTTCGTAAAAACTAAAAATAAATAAAATACTCATATTCATAAACACAAGTTTTCTATAAACTTGTAACCATCAACCATTCTTTGTCCAAAATATATACCAAGTACCTAAACTTCGTAACCAACTACCAATATTTGTCCATGTTTCAAAAACAAAAACTACCATTCTTTGTTCTAAACAATGTCAAGGGAGATTCCAAGTCCAAGAAATTGTTCTACAAGTCTTGCTACTGAAGTTGCTAAGTCGTCTGCAGCTTCCTGTGTAGTTGCTTCTGCATAAACTCTAACTACATCCTCGGTTCCTGATGGCCTAATAAAACTTCTGCCTCGACTGTATTTCCCTGCCAACAAAAAAACAACACTAAAAACATTTGGTCAGAAATTACTAACCCGTGTTCGTGCAAGATTTAATTACACAATTACTAGCAAATACAGAAGATGGAGCTACAAAATGTGATTTTAGCATTGCATGAGGTCAAGTGAGGTTTTCATTGTCTAACAAGCTCCTTCCTTGATCATTTTAGGTACGTGATCAAGTTTCTTATATTATATTTTACTCCCTCCATCCCAAAATAGTAAACAATGTATCATCCATAAAAAGTTGACTTTCACATAGGACTATCTTTTCTGGGACGGGGTGACTATGTAACTGGAAGAAACTGGCTTTGCAGACAGAGAAACGCAAAAGAGGTTAGATGCAGCTTACTAGTTAAAGCATCAATGGCTTCTTGAATGCCAATAGGCCTCACAACCAAAGTTTCTGCATTTGTTGTAACAACAGCAGTTCTAGTAGCAACCTTAACCTGAGAATAAGAAGCATAATGAATCAGTTCAAAGCATCATATTTGGCCAACGGGTGACACTAAACATCCTAACCCCCGTGTGTGATGAAAATGAGACACACTTCAGGTTAGCATGATCTTACTCCCTCCGTTTCATAATAAATGTCGCACTTTATTTTTTGGTCCGTCCCAAAATAAACGTCCAGTTTATAAACAAGGAAAGAAACTTGGTGCAATTTTATCATAGTACAATCACTGTACAAACTCGTAAAGCACCTTTATAAAAAAAAAACTTCACAAGTCAAATGCGACATTTATATGAGACGGAGGGAGTATTTCCATTGGGCAAGTTAAGTGGGTAATGTTGATGTGAAACTTGTCATGTCAAATGTGTCATTTATGATACACAGGTAGATGTCTAGTAATAGTGTTACACTAAGTTTACAGTTCTTGGTACAAAAAAAAATGGAGATCCTCAGTAATTTTAATGAACTATATCAGACCACTCATTACAAGACTGACCTTGAGTTGTCTACTGGGTAAATCGTGATAAAGATCATTCCAGTTGTGAACGGACCATCCCATATGTTGTAAGATAACTTCAACCAACAGCATCCCACTCAGAGCATCTCCCACCGCTTGATTAATCAGCTTACCAACTGCTGAGAGCCTCAACGCAGCCTTTTGTTGTTCAAACCCTAAAAAGAAAATTCAGTCTTAACTTAAAAAATAAATAACAATATAAACCAGATTCACAGTTGTCAGAAATATTGGAGAATTAAAATTGAGCAAAAAAAATTGAAGAATCAACCTTTGGATTTCGAAGAAAGCTCATTAATTCTACAATGTAACCATCTTAAGAAACGTTCAGAGAACAAAATAGTTCCATGACCATTTGCTTCAAAATAAATCCCAATATCGTACTCATCAGCCTTCGCATGCAATTATTTCACTCCTGTGGGTGTAAATACAACTTCTAGGCCCAAAACTTTCAGAAAATCAGTTGATGCACCATTTGCATAAGCTGTTTGGACAACACCAACACATGATTTATCTTTTTCATCTTCCGTCTCATTGAAAATACTTAGTTGCTCCTTGATAAATAAATAAAATAATGACAATATCTTGTCACCATCAAATAGGTCTATTTTGTTGTTACTATTTCTTAGAACAGTGAAATATGCAAGGCGATCAGCATCTCCATCCAGACTAGCACACCTGAAACGCTAGAAATATCAAAAGAATTAACTCGTATCTCCTATCAATTTATAGTAACTCAACCTTACGGAGTTTCAAATTTCAGAATTTGCTAATACCCCCCTGGGTCCCGGAATGTTCATTAGGAGTTAATTTGATTGAACTTTGATGGAACATTTAAGAAAAACCATTATCCCAATGAAATTTCCACAACTTGTTATTGATACACCATTAAAAATACTACCAATAAATGTTTCTTGAATTTCATTAGTATAATTATTATTTTCCTAAATCTTTCATCAAAATTCAATCAAATTAACCTCTACAAAAGTGGGACCATAATTCTGGGGCGGAGGAAGTACACGACTTGACATGGGCAACAATGATACAGGGTAAGAATATACTGTCAAAAAGAAAAATAAGTAGGTATAAGAGTGAAGAAGAAACAAAAACAATCCGCTTATAAAACATCTTGCGAAACTAAAAGCACAACAATGAAAAGCACACGAAAAGCACTGTTCAGGATTCTATATTAAATCTCATATTGGACAAGATAAAATATTATGCAGAACCAATTGGAAGACAGCTCACCTGATCCCAACATCTTCAGGACCAGGGAACAACTTTCTCTTTCTGCACATAATCACCACCAACTCCTTCATTGAGTACACCGTCATTACCTGAATTACGAATTTCTACATCCAAATTTAGCATCTTTTTCAGAACTTCAAGCTTTTCTCCACCCACCCCGTTTGACCCATCCACAACCAATTTTTCACTCATATAATCACTCGAACTTTTGGGGGGCAAGCACCTAGCAATAGAACACATGCAATAATAACATTCAATTGTTATTGTTTTGTGATAAACTGCACAAATGCAAAGTTCTGTTATCAAACCAACCTGAATGCGTTGGAAAGCTGATCAAAGTAATCAATCTCAGACGCTTTTGTACCCTTGTTGGTAACACGAACCATCCAATGCAATTGTGGAGCTGTTAGAACTCCCATATCGATGGCAACGCCCCCAATTATAGAACTGATTCCCTTGAATGAGCATCAAAGGTCAGTTGATTAAGTGTGATGAACATAATTAGTACACACAGAAAGTAGGCTAGCCGTCTGTCTCAAGTCCACAAATTCATGAGAGTAACTAACAGCCACATCCCACAAACGAGACATTCGAGAACTACAAAAAATAAATATTGCATGGAAAATATGAGAGAAGAGATTTAACCATGCAAAATCTCATTTCTTCAATCAAATGCAAAGAAAAAATAATTAAATAGATACAAAGCCAACAAAAGATAACATGTACACGCTTTTTATATGAAACGTGATGCAGTATGAACAAGTAAACAATCAACATACTTGTTTTACAGCGTCAAGAAGGATCTCTCCACTTGGACGAGTGTCTCTTCCCAGTAATATTCGTGCTTCTCCTGCTCCTTCAAGTTGTATATCTTCTTTTCTCACGAATTCAATAACCAACTGCTTCAAAAGACAAAATAAGAGAGATGCACTCAGTAAAGATGGAGAAAAATTGTAATACTCCACATCCCATGTAGAGAATCCAGTTTGATTTCCATTGTCAATTTAATTACATTTTTACCGAAGATAAATACTAATTTATTTGTCTTTACCAAACTACTCCCTCCGTCTCTAAATGAATGTCCAGTTCTATAAATTATTTGTCTCTGAACGAATGCCAGTTTTCTAAGAAAAATTATCCTCAAATGCATTTCACATTTAAAATATCATCCTTTCATGTACTTTAAAAACCAAAAGCTTATAAAGTGAATGGCAAGGGTATTTATGGATCCTTGTTACTAAAATTTCAGAATTTTCATTAGATTAAAAATAAACGTTAATCTAGGAACAGAGAGAGTAATAGAAGTACGCCCTCCATTGTCCATCCAAGGAAAGACTCACACTTCTACCAAATGAAAGAGTTGCATTTGTAAAACTTCAAGCATCAAATCTTCATGCTTTTCAATCTTTTTTGTTCTTTAAAAGTGAAATCTATCTAATGTGCCATGCTAAAATAAATACTCCTACATAACTTTTTTTCGGTTCAAAAAGAAATACAGGAATTCAAAAAGTGCAGTAAAAAAGTTTGGCTTGTCACATAAATGCAAAAGTACTATTAATGTAGCTCGTACTGATTGGAAAGTAGCATAAACCTATGTTCTATATTGATCTAATATGCTCCTATGATTGACTTATCAATGCATAAACATGACTCTCCGAGCAAACGGGAAGGTATTAATATCAATTATCAAGGGTCTACACGAAAACTTAATCAAAAACCCAATAATAGTTGAAAATTAAAAGGCATTTCTCCATTTGATACTTCCCCAATTGTCTATAAACATGAAATGGAAATCAACCATTATTGAATCACAAAATTAACACAAACCCAGTTCAAAGATTGCTAATTTATGAGAACCCAACTTGGCAAATATATAAAATTGTGGTAATTCCAATTCAATGCAGACCACCTTAATGTCTGTGTTAATGGAGGAAAATGGGGAATTGGGGAGATTGATTGGAGATGGGTGCAGAGAAAAAAAGCAAGCAATAATAAGGGCATTCCCAACTGTGGGTCGACAAATTTGAATTATTCACAACTAAGTACAGAAACAAAACAACGCAGACTTAAAAAAAAAAATTACAGTACCAAACGACGACGACGACGTCAGTAGGCTGAATCACGAAGGTCGCCGTGGGTCATCGACGATTTTACAATCGATTTCCCTAAAGAAACAATCCCAATTTTACAATATCTGGGTTCTTAATTGATTCGACGACGATTGAAAGCTTGAGTGAGTAAGGTAGAGAGAGAGAGAGAGAGAGAGAGAGAGATCACCGGAGGAAGCCGGATGAAGCCGAAGGAGCCCTAACCGCGACCAGAGAGAGAGAGATGAAGCGGCGTCTGTCCTCATACTGTATCAAAGAAGGGAGTTGAAAAGGTAATGAGAAGAGAGAGAAACAAATATTGTATTTAACCTAAACTCATTTGCGATTGCTTTATTATTTTAAACATTAAAATGTATTTATTAATTTATTCAAATATTAATTTATTATTAAATAGATTATGAGACGGCTAAGTCCATCACATATTTATTAATGCAGTCGCATATTGAAATGTCTCTCCCGCGAAATTGGGCCGCGAAAATTTTCAAGGCTTTTTGGACTGCCGGGCTAAAAGGTGACCATTTTTTTTTGAGATTGCTTTAGCCATCGCATAAAGAAGTCTACTGTGAGGGCCGTTTTGGCCATCGCAATATGCCATCGCATATTGCGATGCCTATACCAGACTATAACACTTTTGGCCATCCATGCCTTAAGACAGTGGCTCAATCCACAAAGAGCTCTCACTCGAACTAGTAGAGTTAAATGTTTCAAATTGCATATTCAACACAAGAAATTGCTCTAAAGCATCATGTTCTTACTTCCATTGAAATCATCCTTTATTAATGAGGGAACAAAACCAGAAATGACTTTCATCAATATAACTTCATTTTGCTTTAAAATTGCAAGTTTAAACACCCAAAATTGAATTTTATTACATTACTTGAGATTCCTTACCAATGCTCCATGAGTCTCCCCAAACAGGTACGGGAAATGAGTTGTCCATTCTTCAAAATCAGTCCTCATGCCTCCAGCATCCAGCAATAAATAGCTGAAATGTGATTAGCCAATGGGAGGAGTGAAGTTGGTGGGCTCAATTCTTATCCTTGGTCAAATGCGGAAAAGGGATGTATATGCATGAAAATATTAAATAAAAGAACAGAAAAATAAAGGAGTCGGAAGTTACTACTGCTTTTGCTGCATCTTGAGACTTACCATTCATTGTGTGCACTGCATTTAACATCTAGAATCCACTAAGTCTGTCGTTAGAGGAAGTTACATAGTTATGGTGCTGATTTGAGAATCTGCCCTGTATCATTACCTACAAGGATAAACACTGCAGCCAATTTCGTTTACTCGTTTGGCCGTCTCTTTCTTTTCATAAGTTAATTTATCTTTAATACTTCATTCTCAAAATTCCATATTCTAGCAAAGCCAATCAACATCCAGTTGGATGATTTCCTCAAAGAAACTGATCAAGTGGAGGAGGAAGACTACTTGTGCACGTATGTCATCAAGAATATGGTGCTGGGGGATTGTGAATCATGGACAGAATGATTTAGAGAGATATATGTGATCAAGGCGCACAAAAAAAAATAAAGTACACACACACATACATACATAAATCCATATATGTATCATATGCATATATATGAGTGTGTGTGCGTGTATGTGTGTTTTAACTATAATCCGACAAGGGTTGTGCACTCATAAATGTTTGCGCTTACATCATCCTGCCAAGTTTAGGGCCTTTGATTCAGATGTTCAACTATGGATAACAACGGTTCAAGATCTGCACAAAAATTAAACCATTAGCAATACAGCATTGGACCATATCATTTCAAACTGGTACTGCAAACTGCAAAAACAAGTCCTCAAAAAAAATGTGCTATATAATCCTAGACACTGTCTGGTTCAACATTTTAGAAACGCAACTGTTGTTTTCATAAATGTGTTTGGAGCATCAATTAAAAAATAAAACGTTTCTTGATATAAGTACTTGTCCACAATGACAACTTTACCTTTTGATCAACCAATACAGATTGTATTTATACAACTTTACAAATTAAATGAAACATAAATTCCAACCAGTATAATGCATTGCTAAAGATTACATTGGCATTCTCACAACCTTCTCCAGGGGAGCAACCAATCATTCCACCATAGCAAACTACCTAACTTGAACACCACCGGACAACACAGGCACAACGCACAAGCACACACAAGGTTCACCATGTCTCGAGTGACAAAGAAGCTATGTCGAACTATAACAACTGCATTTTGAAGCCAAAGAGACTTGGACCCCAGTCTATGGCTTAGATATTATTTCAAACTATATACTTCTAAGAAGTACCCCCGACGGTTACCTTGAACACAAAGCAGAATATTGTAGGTTGATGGACAACTGAAACTTTTCAGCCTAAGTTTCTGTTGATGACATACTTGAGTTTTCATGATTTCCAAATCAAATATCCGAAAGACTGCAATGGATTATGAGCAATAGCGGTTATTCTTCATGACAAGTTCAACTCTCTCATTTGAGTTATTAAAGCATGGATAAACCTTCAGCCAAACTAAGTGGTTTGCAATATACTCCAACTATCCTAAAAAGATTTCACAATCAGGCGAAGAAGACCATAACATGCAAAAATTGCCCTAAAATCACTAAAATAACCACACCCACACCCAGGGGCGGATCCAGGGGGGGGCAGGTGGGGGCACTCGCCCCCCCCCCCCCCAGCGGCGGAAATGCAGTGGAAATTTTTTTTTTTGCCCCCACCATATTTTTGTTATATATGTATATATATAATTAACTTCAAGATTAACACCAGTGAGTGGTGTGGTTCAGCGGTAGAAGGGGTGAAGTTAAAGCCTTTTGTGTTTCCTTTCAAATACATGTTCGAACCCTGGTACCTACATTTTCAATTAATTTTGTCTTCCATCTTTGCTATTCTTTCTCTTAACAGTTTTGTTTTTCTCTTTCTCCTAATTTACTCACATTTTTTTAATCTTAATTAATTCGTTAGGCTTTTCCCATTTTTTTTTATTTTTGGTCTTTCTTCCTATTCTCTTAACAGTTTTGTTTTTCTCTTAACAAGTTTAATTAGCAAATTTGAATTTCTTTTTTGTACGAGTAATATATTTTAATAAATTGTTTGCGTTAAATACTTCAACATTATTTCAATCGTTCTTTGAATTATTTACTTTTATCATTTTTGTTAACTAAAATACATTGTATTTCATGGATCCGACCAATTTTTTACTTGTCCGACCCGAATTTTTTTTTGCGTTAAATACTTCAATAAATTGTTTGCGTTAAATACTTCAACATTGTATTTCATGTAATCTTGCCCCCCCCCCTCGGCCAATTCCTGGCTCCGCCCCTGCCCACACCCATGTCCACAAACAAAATGGAGAAATAAGAATAATGCATTTCAATCAACAAAATGGCAGCAAACCCTTATAATTTGAAGAAATCGCAATCAAAAATAAACAGAGATTACAATATGCATAATCATTAACACTCTAATCGTTAAGTTTATCTAAAGTACCGGAATTTGAACGACATACAAATTCAAGACACCCAAATCGCTTGAAATTCCACAAAATACATATAGATATAACCAAATTAATCGGAAGAACCAATTAATTGGCAATGATTTGTTGTTAAAATCAACTTGTTCATACCTGCTTGTTTGCGCATGTGGGTGAGAAAAGGTTTGGGGAGGAGAGATTTCCCGCGTTTCATAGAGTGAAAATTTGTAACGAGTGAGGGAAAACTACAAATTTGTACTGTACATAGATTTGCTATTTTATTTTTGTCAATTCTGCCTATTTTCTTCCTTCATCCTAACTAACTGGCGTTATGAACTTAACAGAAATGTGTTAGATTTTAATGAAACATTAAAAATACTGACAATTTTAAAATTTAACAAAGATGTTAAAACTGTTAATTAGTTTTTTTCCGCCAAATTGACAAGGCAAAGTAAAAAACAAGTGGTTGAATTCAGTGTCATAAATATTAGAGTATTACAATTTTTTTTTTAGTTGGTTTTATGAAAAAACAATTTTTTTAGAATTAGAAAAACGAGTTTCTCGTAAATAACAGTGGTAGTAGTGGTAGTAGTAGTGGTGGTATTAGTGGTAGTAGTGGTAGTGGTAGTGGTAGTAGTGGTGGTAGTGGTAGTAGCAGTGGTGGTGATGGTGTAGTAGTAGTGGTGGTAGTAGTGGTGGTAGTAGTAGTAGTAGTAGTGGTAGCAGTAGTAGTGGTGGTAGGTGTTGGATTTTGGGGTTGCAAACGCAACGGAAGAACTTAGAAATAACAAACAAAATCCTAGCCCTTTAGATCCGTCTAGCATGAAGAGATTAGAAAAACATGAAATAGAATTACATACCTTAAATGCGATTATGTTTGTCAAAGTAGATCTCAAATTCAAGCCTAGAATTTTGAAGTCGAATTTTATATCTTCCTTGTTCAACCTTGGTGATGAATCAATCAACGGAGATCTTCAAGCCTTAGGAGATAAAGCAACCTCCCTCTAATGGTGATCCACACGTGAGCGAATCAAGAACTTCTTCTTATTGAATTACTAGATGATCCTTCCGATTATTGAAACGTTTTCAATAATCAATGGCAAAAACAATGGAATTGATTTTGGATCTTTTGATTCTTAATCAAAAATCAAAGCCAAGAATTTCATAAACCTAGAACTTTGATGTGTGTGAGAGAGAGGAGTTTTTGGCTGCACAAGGATTTCTATTTATACATTGGTATAAATCCCTAACACTTAGGGTTAAGTCCATGTCAAACACAAAAACCTTATCAGCCAAGGAAACACATACGGACTGGCAAGGTTTGTCGCGCTACGTGATATGCCAGTGGTTGATTATGTCGCACTACGAACCAAGCCAGGAAATTAACGTGTGCTGATTAAGGGCACGAGTCGTGCCATAGGGCACGAGTCGTGCCATATCGTGACCAAGCAAAAACACTCGTTCCACGAGTCGTGACCCAAAAATTAGTCGTGCTGATTCATGGTACGAGTCGTGACTCCTGGCACGAGTCATGCCTCTGTCATGGCCAAGTGTGTCGCACCACATGCCATGCCAGATTTCCAATTTTCCCAATTTTCAGCCAGAATCAAATTCGCTCTTTGTGTGTGACCCAATAGGAATTATATTATGTTGATAGTGAGTCAAAACATGACCTCACAAGACATAATTGGTTTCTAGCAAACCATTATATCCACCCAATTAATATAACATCAAAGCTTGATTCCTCAATAGATCAAATGTCACAATCCCCTTGTCCACGATGTCCAATTGAACATGAGTCATGGTTTATGCCAACTCATTCCGTTCAATGCTTTCTCAATTCCGAATATGTTGATAATCCAAATGCATTTGATCTCTATCAAATCACTTGAGTGTGGCCACACATTTCATCAACATCATTCATCGAGGGGCCCAAGCAAACATCTCTCTCAACGAGAGGGACAAATCCCATCTTGACTTATCATTCTTCCCTACATAAATTCAATCGTGCCAACATAGCCCTTATTGCTATCCGATTAAAGATGTGTTAGACTATATCAAACACAATGTTCATCATGTGGAAGACGATGATAATCTCAGGTTCAAAGGATTCTATGACACGACTATCATGAGATTTAATTATGACAACAGACCATGTCATAAATCTCACAAGTAGGTCAAGTCCAATACTTGTTCTCTAGCAAGTATCCATAAGTGTAATGTGCATCTCCATGCATATAATCATCTCCATGATTATCCATTACCAACTTATACTAGTTGTTCACAACAACTAGGGACGCAGTTCAATATAATAAACATGCAAACATATAATGAACCAAATAAACATGTTCTATAATAAATGATAAAGATGATATATAACGGTTCAAGTTAAACATAACTATAGCCTAGGGCACTACACCAACAATCTCCCACTTGCACTAGGCTCCATCTATGTATCGAATACCCATGGACCTCACATGACCATCATGCTTTGCTTGTGCGAGGGGCTTTGTAAGCGGATCCCCAATATTATCATCGGTTGATACATTGCATATCTTAACGTCTTCCCGATCAATGAACTCTTGAATGAGATGGAAACGTCTAAGTATTTGTTTGGATCGTGATGTGACCTTGGTTCCTTTGCTTGCGCAATGGCACCATTGTTGTCACATTAAAGTTCCACCGGATTAGTGATACTTGGAACAACTTCCAAATCACTAATGAACTTCTTGATCCAAACTGCCTCCTTAGCTGCATCGGATGCCGCTATATATTCGGCCTCAGTAGTAGAATCGGTAATAGTACTCTGCTTGGAACTGTTCCAACATATCGCACCTCCATTAAGCATAAACACAAATCCCGACTGCGATCGGAAATCATCCTTGTCGGTTTGGAAGCTAGCATCTGTGTAACCTCTTACAAAAGATCTTCTTTCATCCCTCCAAATACCAAGAACGCATCCTTAGTCCTTCTTAAGTACTTAAGGATTGTCTTGATAGCCATCTAATGGTTCTCACCAGGATCAGATTGGTATCAACTCGTCATGCTCAAGGCATACGAGACGTCGGGTCTAGTACAAATCATGGCGTACATGATAGATCCAATAGCCGAAGCGTATGGAATTTCATTCATCCTCTTTCGCTCATCAGTTGTCTTAGGACTCTGCGTCTTGCTAAAAGTAACACCATGACCCATTGGCAAGTTGCCTCTCTTAGAATTTTCCTTTTTGAATCTTCTAAGAACCTTGTCAATGTAGGTACTTTGACTAAACTAATTATCCTCTTAGATCTATCTCTATAGATCTTGATACCAAGGATGTAAGCGGCTTCGCCCATATCTTTCATTGAGAAACATTTCTCTAACCAAGACTTGACAGTCTGAAGTGCAGGAATGTCATATCCAATGAGTAAGATAACATCGACATACAATAAGAGAAATAGCACTACGCTCCCACTGAATTTCATGTATACACAATGTTCATCTTCATTCTTGAAAAAACCAAACTCTTTGATTTTCTCGTCAAAATGAAGATTCCAACTCATAGAAGCTTGCTTCAATCCATAAATGGATCTCTGCAACTTGCACACCTTGTTAGAATTTCTTGGATCGATAAAACCCTCGGGTTGTGTCATATACACATCCTCAAGCAGTTTTCCATTAAGGAAAGCGATTTTGACATCCATTTGCCATATCTCATAGTCATAATACGCAGCTATGACAATCAAAATTCTAACAGACTTAAGCATGGCAACAAGCGAGAAGGTTTCATTATAGTCTACACCATGAGTCTGCCTATATCCCTTTGCTACAAGCCTAGCCTTATAAGTATGCACCTTCCCATCCATGTCAGTCTTCTTCTTGAAGACCCACTTGCACCCTATGGTTTTTACACCTTCTGGTGGCTCAATCAAGTTCCAAACTTGATTATCCGACATGGATTGCAATTCGGATTCCATGGATTCTAACCATTTATCCGAATCGGGATCGGACATCGCCTCTTGATAGGAAGTAGGTTCGTCATTCTCAATGACTTCCACTTTATTACTTTCCGACACGATAAACCCATATCTCTCGGTGTGTGGATCGTAACCTATCCGATCTACGATGGACTTGTGTATCTTGATCCGGTTCCACAACTTCTTGTGGACTTGGTTCAGTCTCTACTATCGGTTCCATGTTATTTTCGGTTTCTTGAACTTCTTCAAGATCAATTTTACTCCCACTAGATGCTTTATTGAGAAACTGTTTCTCAAGAAAAGTACCATATTGAGCAACAAACACTTTGTTCTCATTGTGGTTGTAAAAGTAATACCCTTTTATTTCTTTAGGGTTACAAATGAAAATAACCTTGTCAGATTTAGGTGCTAACTTATCAGAGATAAGTCTCTTCACATAAGCTTCGAAACCCCAAATCTTCATGAAAGACAAACTAGGTTTTCTTCCATGCCACATCTCATGTGGGGTCTTAGGAGCCGATTTAGTAGGGACTCTGTTCAGTGTGAACACAGCAGTCTCTATTGCATGTCCCCAAAAGGATATAGGAAGGTCTACTTGATTCATCATCGAACGAACCATATCTAATAGGGTTCTATTCCTCCTTTCGAAAACACCATTCCATTGTGGCATTCCGGGTGGAGTCAACTCGGAAACAATTTCACAGTTTTTGAGATGGTTGTCAAACTCTTGGCTCAAATACTCATCACCACGATCGGATCTAAGTGCTTTAATTGTTTTGCCAAGTTTATTTTGTACTTCATTTTGAAATGTTCTAAACATCTCAAACGATTCACTTTTGGACTTCATCAGATACACATAGCCATATCAAGATAAGTCATCGGTGAATGTAATGAAATACCGAAATCCTCCCCTAGCAATGCTGCTTAATGGTCTACATGCATCTCATGTCCTAGGATCAATAAGTCAGTAGCCCTCCCACTACTCTTAGTATAGGGTGGTTTGGTCATTTTATTCAATAAACGAGATTCACATACCTCAAATGATTCATAATCATATGAGTCTAAATGTCCATGTTAATGAAGTTTAGATATACATTTCTCATTTATATGACCAAACCGGCAATGCCATATGAACGTGTTGTTCACATTATTCGGTTTAGATTTCTTACTTGTATTATAGATATCTTCAATATTATTTTGTTTCTCAACATCAAGGATATAAAGGTCATTAAATGAATCTGCAATACTATAAAGCATATCATTAAATATATAGAAACTTCTTATCCTCAATAAGAAAACTATATCCTTTATCATCCATATAAGAAACAGAAATAATACTCCTACTCAAATCCGGAACGTAGTAACATTTGTTCAAAACAAGTACTAGTCCACTAGGTAAAGTAACTTCATAAGTTCCTACGTCAAATGTAGCAACTCTTGCTCCATTCCCCACACATAGGTCCACTTTACCCTTTTGAGTAGCTTTCTATTCTTCAAATTATGCACATTTAGACAAATGTGGAATCCAATCCGATATCCAATATCCATGAACAAAAAGTAGAAAGGAAAATATCTATCATATAGATACCTGAAGTAGTTGCAATCATATTGCCCTTCTTCACCTTTTAGGCCTTCCTTAATAAGCTTGCAACTTTGCTTCCAATGAACAATCACATTGCAATGGTAGCAAAAAGCATCCTTTTGAGACACTTTGGGTTTAGCCTCTTCGGCTTTGGCAACTTTTGCCCCAGGTTTAGCAACCTTTGCTTCCTTTTTGAACCCCTTTCTTGTGTTAACCATTAACACATTTGCAGATTGCTCATTTTTCATCTCATGCATTAAGAGTCTTCTCCACAACATATTTCTTTTGCCTAGCTTGCACATGGAACATTTCCTTTGTGCGATGTGCTAGAACAAAAGCAGCTTAAATGTGTTCAAGGTCCTTCTCAAGAGCCTTACACATGATGGAAAACATAAGGCAAACAACATCATAGGAATCATCTCTATGTTTCTTATGTTGCTCCTTATATGCCCTTTGCAACATTTGCAGTGGGTTCTGCAGGAATAGATTCGTCAAGAACGTACAATTTTGCTTAAGAACACTTCTTGAGCATCTGATCAAATCAGAATAATTTGTACTGTTCTTTTCGAACTTAGTCCTTTTCAAGGACGGATCGCAGTAACAAGGATTAATCATAGTTTAATGCTATTCCACAATAAGATATGCATACAATATGAACACATATAAGCATCAAATCATTTACCATCTAAGAGCAAATAATGTATTTCACAAATACTCCCACTAAATTATACACCTTCAAATACAAGCATGTATCATATAATTATAGTAGGCTAAGATCCATATTTCACTTGATTTTGGTTTAACTGAGTCAATGCCCGAAATCAAGCTATTTAGGTAGAAACATCAATCATATCACTATATGACTCTTAGATCTTTTATGAGATTTCCTTAGACATCATATGTCAAAAACATGTTTTAAATCTCATCTATGCCTTGGGTCAAATCTCATTTGAAAGCACCAATTAAGTCAAAACCTTTTTCAAACGTATGAGACATGGAACGATGCACCTAACTGAGTCAAAACTACATCAACCATTATCTCATCTTGATCACAAATTAAGATATAAGATGCACCCAACTGAGTCGAAACTACATCAAATACCCTAAAATATCACAAGTGTTCTAATCAAGGAATGGCATAAGACTTAATTATTTAGAAGGTTTTTATATTGTAACAAACATCGCATGGTTGTAACATAAATCTCATGTGTACATAATTATGAACATAGGGCTTCACAAAATTTCATACAAACAATTTGATTCAATTTTGAGAAATTACAAAATTAATTTAATCATATTAAACAAATCATCAACCTATGTGATAAACTAATCATATTAATCCATCATAAATCGTAATCATGGCATAAATTCATATTAATTTAATCATATTAAACAAATCATCAACCTATGTGAAATTGTCAAACACAAAAAACTTATCAGCCAAGGAAACACGTATAGACTGGCAAGGTTTGTCACGCTACGTGATATGCCAGTGGCTGATTCTGTCGCACTACGAGCCAAGCCAGGAAATTAACGTGTGCTGATTAAGGGCACGAGTCGTGCCATAGGGCACGAGTCGTGATCAAGCAAAAATACTCGTTCCACGAGTCGTGACCCAAAAATCAATCGTGCTGATTCATGGTACGAGTCGTGACTCTGTCATGGCCAAGTGTGTTGTGCCACATGCCATGCCAGATTTCCAATTTTCCCAATTTTCACTTAATCAAATTTTCTCTTTGTGTGTGATCCAATAGGAATTATATTATGTTGGTAGTGAGTCAAAACATGACCTCACAAGACATAAGTGGTTTCTAGCAAACCATTATATCCACCCAATTAATATAACATCAAAGCTTGATTTCTCGATAGATCAAATGTCACAATCCCTTTGTCCACGATGTCCAATTGAACATGACTCATGGTCTATGTCAACTCATTCCGTTCAATACTTTCTCAATTCCGAATATGTTGATAATCCAAATGCATTTGATCTCTATCAAATCACTTGAGTGTGGCCATACATTTCATCAACATCATTCATCGAGGGGCCCAAGCAAACATCTCTCTCAACGAGAGGGACAAATCCCATCTTGACTTATCATTCTTCCCTACATGAATCAAATCGTGCCAACATATCCCTTATTGCTATCCGATTAAAGATAGTGTTAGACTATATCAAACACAATGTTCATCATGTGGAAGACGATGATAATCTCAAGTTCAAAGGATTCAATGACACGACTATCATGAGATTTAATTATGACAACAGACCATGTCATAAATCTCACAAGTATGTCAAGTCCAATACTTGTTCTCTAGCCAGTATCCATAAGTGTAATGTGCATATGCATGCATACAATCATCTCCATGATTATCCATTATCAACTTGTACTAGTTGTTCACAACAACTAGGGACGCAGATCAATATAATAAACATGTAAACATATAATAAACCAAATAAACATGTTCTATAATAAATGATAAAGATGATACATAACGGTTCTATTTAAACATAACTATAGCCTAGGACACTACACCAACAGTAGTAGTAGTAGTGGTGGTAGTGGTAGTAGCGGTAGTAGTGGTAGTGGACCTAGTGGTGGTAGTGGTGGTAGTAGTAGTGGTGGTGGTATTAAAGGCATTGCATTAGTAATATAACAATTGCATTAGAAGAATATTATGCAACACCAAGTAACTTAATGCAAGGGGGTTATTGAAGGCGTTGCATTAGTAATATAACAATTGCATTAGAAAGATATAATGCAACGCCAAGTAACTTAATGCAAGGGTGTTATTGAAGGCGTTGCATTAGTAATATAGCTATTGCATTAGAAAGGATATAATGCAACGCCAAGTAACTTTATGCAAGGGCTTTATTGATGGCGTTGCATTAGAAAAATCTAATGTAACGCCTAGAACCTAAGGCAACACAGAAGCCATAGTTGTTGTAATAGCTCAAATAAACAGTTGCATTAATGAAATAATGCAACACCATTCTAAAGCATTGTTGCATTTGATGCATTTTATGCGTTACATTTGTTCGAAAATGCAGTAGTGCGTTCCTCTTCGACCTTGCTCGTTAATTTATGCATCTCTACCAAAAGTTCTATGGGAGTGGTCGCCGCCAGATTGGGGTTGCAAGAGAGATCGAAGAAGATATATTAGGGAGGCAATTAGGGGTGCAAGTGGTTTGGTTCAAATTGTGGTTTAAGACCGAATTGAACCAAATAATGTGGTTTGGTTTGGTTTTCAAGTATGAATGGTTCGGTTCGGTCTCAAAAATTGGCAAACCACATGGTTCGGTTTGGTTTGTGGTCTGATCCTCCCATACCGAACCAAACCAAACCAAACCAAACCAAATCGTGGTTTGAAACCGAACCGCAAGACCAAACCACATTACATAAACTATTCCCAACTCCTGTTTTGTATCTTATTTAATATTTTCGTATATTTATTAAAATTTACTCTTAGATCAATAAAAAAAACTAAATTACATAAACTAATCATAACCCCGTTGTGTATGTTATTTAATATTAATTTCATCATTTATTATACGTCATTACGACACATAAATAACCAAGTTCTCTCCACGATCGAATATTGTAAAGTGTTTTTCTTCCTTCGACCTCTTTCTTCCTCTAGTCTCTCTCTTCCTCCGGATTTCCTCTTAATGCCGCATCTTTCGCTCTTCCTCCGAGATCACAAAAAATTTAAACAATATGAAAATAAGTTTCGATCGGAATCGTGGTTTGAGCAGTGTCCAAATCATGGTTTGATCCATGGTTTGGACACGTGGTTTTAACCACATTATTGAGCTGCGGTTTGAACCAAACCGAACCAAATCATATAGGTTTGGTTTGGTTCGATTTGATTATTTTTCATGTTTTGGTTCGGTTTGGAATTTTCTCGAGCCGATGACTAGTGATTGATGCGTAAATTCCCCCAAGCCAGAAGCAAACAGAACCATTTACACCTCTAGAGGCAATAATGATTTTGAAATATCATTAAACCAAATAGGGAATGATTTATAATATTTATCCTCCAAATGAAAGTAATATCTATTTTTGGAGGAAACTTTTTAATGATTTTAGAGTGGAAAAAAATAAAAAATAAAAAATTTATTATAAAATATTTGATTTATATTCAAGAAAGATGATTTTTTTACGTGGGAATCAAATGAAATTAGTCTCTATTTGTAGAGGAAAAAAATTATGAATTTTTGGTGTAAAAATTTTATTTTTTAAATTAATTTATTATAAAATAATTGAGGTCAAAGAATTTGGGGGGAAATGATAATAATAAGAATAATTAAGTGTGAAGTATTTATTTTTAATTATAAATGATAATAATAAGAATAATATTTTCAACTGAGTATGTTATGTCATCTTTCCTGGAAAAGAAGTGAAATACATGAGTTCTGACGTAAAATGAGGGCATAAAATGTTTTATCTCCCGTCGATTCGCGACGGGTTACTCACTAGTATCTACATTTATGCCATAAACGAAAATGACTAAAATATTCTTGAAATATTTCAAAATTTAACCACTTGATTTATATAGGAAATAATTGTCCAATTGGAGAATCACACAATGCCATGTCATAATAGTGACATGGCTTAATGTCGAGGAGCATAAAATGTTTCTCTTTTTATATATTATATAGATAGATAGAATATTGACATACACTTCAAAGAAAAGAATTTCTTTTTTGTGTCCAAATCGAATGAAAGTAGTCTCTATTTTTTGAAGATTTTTTTTTATAATTTTTGGTGAATAAAAATTAAAAAAAAATTATTATAAAATATTTGATTTATATTCAAAAAAGAGGATTTTTTAAAAATAAATATCATATTTGTTTACATTAACTCATCATGAACAAAATTATAATATTCTTTTTCAATTTAACTTATTTAATTTTGAGAAGAAAAATCAAAATCCAAAAATAACTAACAATGTGTTAAATGAATTTTTTTTCTTCCAAACACTACACTCCCTCATCAAATCCAACCCACTTCTTCCTCTCACTCTTTCAAACTACCTATTTATACTATATTTATTTTTTAGAATATTGACATGCACTTCAAAGAAGAGGATTTTTTTTGTCCGAATCAAATGAAAGTAATATCTATTTTTGGAGGAAACTTTTTAATGATTTTTGGTGGAAAAATATTTTTAAAAAATAATTTATTATAAAATATTTGATTTATATTCAAGAAAGAGGATTTTTTTTCTGTATCCGAATCAAATGAAATTAGTCTCTATTTGTAGAAGAAAAAAAATTATGAATTTTGGTGTAAAATTATTTTTTTTTAATTAATTTATTATAAAATAATTGAGGTCAAAGAATTTGAGGAAAAAAATTATAAATTAAGACATCAAATCAAAAGTACTTATCTTATCTTGATTGAGTCCATTTTGGGAAACTTGTTTCTCCATAAGTTATAAAAGTCCACTTTCTAATTTTGAGTTTCGAGCGTAAAACATTGAGTTTCGAGCTTAAAACCTTTGAGTTTAGGCATTAAAATACCTAGAAGTTAAAACATCGAGTTTAGGCGTTAAAACACCGAGTTAAGGTTAGCAACTAAAACATCGAGTTTATGTCTTAAAACACTAAGTTTTTGCCTTGAATTTTTAAAAACAAGACTTTTTATATGTTTGGGGAAAGCGAGTTCCCAAAATTTTCGATCTTGATTTCAATGTCTAATATCTACCTTTAAAGATATATATCTCTCTATATAAGAATTACCATCACCAACGTCGACCACACACAAATACACACTCTAAAACCCACAAAAACCCTTTTAGAATCTGCAAGGGTTTAAGTAGAAATAAAGCCTTGATGCAAGGAATGAATGTTTTCCGCGTCTTTTTGTTGGAAATTGCTCTCAACGGCATGTAATATCTTTGATTCATCCGTTGCTCTCAACGCATTAGCCCGGTAAATCACGTCTCATTGTTTCCATATATATCTCTCTGTTTTGTGCTTTCAATTCTAAAGTCTCCAACTATGTTGCACGGATACGGATACGGAGATACGGATACGCGGATACGGGACACGGGGATACGGCATTTTTAAAAATTATAGGATACGGGTACGGGGGGGCAATTTGTAAACATTAAAAGTACAGGGACCAACATGTAAATTTAAAAAAATATAAGGACCAAAATGTAAATATAACAAAATATAAGCATAAATACTAGTCTTTGGTGGTACATATAAAAAAGATAAGCACATATACTAGTCTTCAATGAAGTAATAATGATGCTATTCTTCTATATTATCTATGGCTTCTGCACGACTTGGAGTTAACTTGTTCCTTCTAAGTGAGTGAATAAAGGAATATGTGCTCCAATTTCTTTCTGCACGACTTGGAGTTAACTTGTTCCTTCTAAGTGAGTGAATAAAGGAATATGTGCTCCAATTTCTTTCATCAATTCCAGAATTTCCGGCGTGACGGAAGAAGTGGCACCGAATAGGAGTTTAATATGCCATATTCAAAAGTATAAAAGCTGGAAATATAAAATAAATATTTAAATTATAAATTGATTAAATATAAAGCGAAGGTAAACAATTTAAAAGCTGTGGCAAAGCAGTAAAAAATATTCACATTTTTATCTTATAATGATAATAAGAGTCACTTTCACAATTCAATGATTTATTCATCAATCAATAGACAAGAGGAAAAAATGCTTCCTCAGTCCAGGACCAAGGGTTCGTCTTTCCCTTTTGGTCAGTCCCAGGACCAAGAGTTCATTTCCATAAATGGCAAGTTTTTGAATATATTTA